>APFE030756130.1:0-40965 GCA_000404065.3 Pinus taeda
CACAGTCAAGAAACCAAAAAGCAAAAGAAATAAGACTCTTTTCAGATCAAAGCAATGATTAAAGGAAAAATCAAACACATCAATGGATTCCCCAGTGGAGTCGCCAATTTGTCATGCGGAAAGAGTTATTTTGCGGACAAACCTAACCTCCCTAGGAGTCTAAGACTCTCTAGTGACAAACAAACCAAACAAGAGCAATCCTTCTCTAAACACACATTATTCTATGAGAGATCAAGTGTTTTCCGATCTTACCTTAGGTCCAACGCTTGTTGTAGCAGTCCAGCCTTGCTGATCCAGATGAGCTCCTTCTTCACTTTAAGACCTGCATACACTAACAAAGCAAACGATTACATAACACCTGAATAATTCATAAAACAAAGCATATTCATCACATAGACCAAGGAGTACATGAAATAATTCATTAACAACAAATCATGGAGAAGAATGGACTTATTTGTATTAAGGAAACAAAAAAGGAACCATTACAACCTGAGCCTTGGTGTTGTGCAAGCTCCTCCCAGGGTCCAACAAGAGATTTCCTCTACTTTGACAAGCTCACCCACTCCCAATATGGCAACAAGGAAGGATAGTGATCTCTCCTCACAATTCAACAATGGAAGTCCTAATTCCAGCAACATTTACCCTTTAGAATGTTCAGCTTTCAACCTCCCCTCCTCTGGCCCAATGCCTGTATTTATAGTATTCTAGAGGAGGTTATTCAGTTCCAACATCAATGGGATACTCCCTCTTTTGGATGGGGTAGCTCCTCTCTTGATGGGATAAGCTCCTCTATCATAGGGTGCATGAACCATCTGGAGGCGCTCAATACACGTCAAAAACTCTTCTAGAAGGCTCTAGAAGTGACCACAAGTAACTTTTTAAAGATGAAACTTGCGCCTTTTGACCTTTACAGGGGTACGCACCCAACCTTTAGTTTACAGAGCGTATAAGGACGCAGGTCTAGTGTATTTGGAGTGCGTACACGCAGGCAAGGTAGAGAGAACCTGCGTACCCAGAGATAAACATGTTTCCAAGTGACTTTCTCTCTCTTTGAAGTTTTGACATGAAGAGCAGAGGTATGGGGCTTGACAAAGAGGACAATGTGGCTATTGATGAGGCCACATAAACTGCAGATAGTCAAGGTGACAAAATTCAGTGTAACAAACCTCTTTCACTTTTTACACAGGTGTCATTGTTTTAGAGAGATGACAAAAATATAGTTGTTATGAGAGAGTTGTTGCACTTATGGAGTGACCCTAGGAAAATCACGTTTTCTCCTAGACGTAGTGACCAAATGACTTTCTCGATGAGGCAAATGATAACTAGACACAAAGAGATTTTGAATGAGCTATCATGAGCTTAATTTGAAGTTGAGGAAGACCTCCAAAAGTTGACTAAGACAACACTCTGCATTTTGGCAACCTCATTCTGCACATTTTAAATAGCCTTGGGCGATTGAGCTTTTGACAGGGACAATGAGTTGCAAATTGAAAAATTCAAGATGTCCTAAAAATTATACTCGACAAGCTTTCGGATGAGCTATCCGATGCCCAATTTTGACATCAGGAAGGCAGTCAAAAGTGGGTTTGAACTGGCATTGTACTTTTGGAGACCAGCGCTGCGCTTTTGGCCAATTTTCCCAGTGCAAATTTACACAGCACTGCGCTTTTGGCCTGGCACTGCACTTCTAAGTGTTGGCACTGTGCTTTTGGTAGGAGAGCCTAGAAACCCCCAAACCCTCAATGAAACTTCAAAATTTCTCTTGCCCTATATCATACAAGTAAGTGGACATCCCTAACCTTAGTTTTGATTTGCAAATCTAGATTAGGAGCATCATTTTCCATGTTTAATAATAAACCCTAAAATATCCCTAATGATGCCTAAATCCTAAATCCTCACTATTCATCCTAGTATCTATATCTATAGCTCTACATTCCCCTATCCATATTCCGCTACAACTTTATCCCTTTATCCCTTTATCCTTATTCCATATCATTCCCATTCCCTTTGTCACTCTTCCCCAAAAGCAAATTCTCAAGCAAATAAGCCTTCCCTCTCATTTCCTACTCCATTCATTTCACATTCCCAAACTCATCTCACATCCCCTCATTCCTATAAACACTTTCACTCATTCTCTTCATACACCTCAGCCTTGCAAAGATGGACCAAGAAGACCAAATGATGAGGAGGAGAACACAGGCAGTGATACTTCAACAGATAGAGCCAAGAAACCAAGAAAATCACACAAGGGAGGTAGGATTATCAGATACGAGCCATCAAACCTTAGGGAATTGTAGGCCTCTGAGTTGGCTATCACATGTTTCAGATACCTTGGCTGCTATGAATTCTATGAACAGGTAGAGAGAGTTCAATATCACCCAGAGCTCACTAGACATTTTGCATCCCATCTTCAGGACATCAGGGTGACTCTTGCTAGGGTAACTTTCACCATTTCATCTTCCATTATTACAGATTCCACCAGAATTCCTAATGTAGGGGAGAAGTGGTTAAAGGGCCAAGACCTGGATGATCACTATTATGAACCTGATATCAAACCCCAGTACAGAAATGAGGTGAAGCGACTATTTCCATTTAGATTTCTTGAGAACAAGTATGTCTCAATGATTAAAATCATCATGAAGTATTTCACTTGTGAGGGCGGATTCTTCAGGCTGTACACTTATCACATTAGGTTCCTCATGCATTTTACCAGGGTAAGGATGTTAAACCTTCCTTACTACTTGTTCAGGAGTATTGAGAAGATGGCTTGAATTGTCCAAAGGAAGCCATACCCTCAGCCGATGAGCAGTCTTTATCATTACTCCCTGATCAACGTCATTGTGCTTCATCATATCACTCTCCTTAGCATCTCTTGGGAAACCTTTATTTCTCATGATATCTTCACGGGTCCTCAAATTCCTCCACCAGTGTCTCAAGAAGTAGGAGGACCTTCTAGCCAAGTGAAAACAAAAGAGGAGGCCAAGGAGAGAAGAACTACTGAGGTGCCTGTTTACATGACATATCAGAGTTTCATTAAGAGATTATTTGTAGTATATAGGCAAGTGTTTTCTCCACGGGATGTGGAAGGGGCCTTGCCTTCTTCATCAGCCCATAGGAAAATGCTAACTCCACATGATGTGGAAGGGGCTTTGCCTTCTTCATTGACACAATAGGTACGTGTGTAGCAGTTGCATAAAGGAAAAGAAAAAATTCCATAGTAGAGTTTGGATGATGAGGTGGAAAGGGACCTTGACTTGATTGAGCATGATGAGCTGGAACAATGTTATACTCATCATGGAGTTCAAATCATTGAATTAGAGGCTCGGGAAAAAGAAACCATCAAAGACATCATCATACGGGAAAGGGAGGCTCAAGTGCAAGCTTTGGCAGAAAATTTGGAGAGAGCTGAATATGTCATCACATATTTGGAGCAAGAAAACAAACAACTAAATGACAAAGAAGTCCTTATGGAGCTAGAAATGCTCAAGTTGAAATGACAAAGTGGCAAAGAGGCACCTGTCACTTTGACTCCTATTGAGAAGGAGATTGAAGAGGATAGAGAAACTTGGCTTCAGAGGGTCAACTTACACCTTGAGAAGCTGTTATAGAAGTCCAATAGAGACAATTAGATGATCAGACACCTGGCCTGTCATTACAGTACCCAAAACAATATTTGCAATATGAGGGTCAAGAGAATGAAGACTAGGCTAAGGCGGGCCATGAAAGGCAAAAAGGAGGAGGATAGACTTAGAATTCTAGCTGAAGCTTCCTTGGCTCATAAGATCACATGATGATGGTGTGTCTCACCAATTTTGAGCAAATTTGGAGAAAGTTTTGTCATTTGCAAATTTTGGATTTCAATACACAGGAAAATTGCCTAGAAGCGCAGTGCTAGTGGCGCTGCTCTTTTCCTAGGGGCACCCAATGAAGAAATGGTTTACATTTTTATATTTAGAGTGATGCGGACATGCATCCTAGCAAGTTTCAAATTTTTTGGGGCAGAACTGGTCCACCAAAAGGTCAAACAACACCCAAAATGACCTTTCTGCCACTTTTTGGACACACAAACGTAGTCTTGGGAGAATCAAGCTTTGAGGGGTCAAATGAGCTCTAAATGTAAACATTCTAGGTGTTTGGAAAGAATACTTGAAGAAATTTCCAATGAGATATCATGGGCTCAATTTTTATGTCAAGAAGACCTCCAAAAGGGACCTGAAAGTGGCGGTGCGATTTTGGCTAGTGGCACTGTGCTTTTGGCAATTTTGCTCAGGGTTGCTACTTTTCTAGTTTTTTACTGTAATCATGGATTATCTCTCATGGTGGAGGATTGACCATTGTAAATAATGACTTGGAATGTAATTATGATAGATAAACATTAATAGAGGGTAGATTCATTTCTTTAGAAGTTAGTTTGAGCTCAAATGAATTAGTTTTTCACTTTTAGAGGCAAGTTGTTGAGATGCCTATATTCCTGTTTCTTTCTTAGTATCAGTTAGCTTAGCCCATCATCTTAGGGATTTGACCCCTAAGGATGGGAGGAGGTTGAATACTTTTCTATATCTTCTTCTTATTTCTCTTTGTTGAGGGTTGGACTCAATTGAATGCTTAGACCTTGATTGTACACCTTTGTAAGCAGTTTGGCAGGAGATTAATAAGAATTGCAACTATTTTTGTGGGATCCCTGTGGTATGTAGTTTTATTATAGTTTATGCTTCTGTGTTTATAAGTTAATGTGTTCTATGTATGCCATTAATCATTCCATTGCTTCTAGTTGAATGTTTTCAAGTTTAATAGGTAGAATTCATTGCATCAGTGCTCTGCCTTGGGAAACCATTCACCATTTCATGTTTTCTGTAGTCCAGGAAGGATCCATGGTTTTCACATGCCCTTCTCAGCTTCCCACTAGTCTCAAACATCTCAACTCAACAAGCCTTAGAGTGCTAAAGCCTATGCCTACCTTGCCCCATTGAACACCTTGCAATTCTGACCTATTTTCCTAGACGTAAACTGTCCAGCTCCTGATCTGACAAAACCCCTTCAAAATCCAATAAAAAATTTATGCTACTATACCTAGCCTAATATACTTTACCTGATCCAATCATCTTGGCTGAGATCCTTATGGACAAAGCCCTCTCCTACCATAGTAGGGCTAGTTGCTTGGCTAAGCGTGGTTTGTGGTTACCCTGGCATTGCCTTCATTCAGCCTGAGGTTCAATCCAAGTGATAACAAGCCATACCATCACCCGGCCATTGACTCAATCAATTGTGACCTAGAATAGTGCAGAAGCACCAAGCAATTCATTTCAAGTTGTGTTCCCTGTAAGAAAGTCAATCAGTCTCCATGCTGGTCAACTGGAGAGTTTGACTCGGTACCCACCCAAGGACTCATTCCCCTTAAAAATTGTGCAGAGGCTACAAGCATTGCTCGCTTTGTTGGCTAAGAAAATTTTTCAAATAGGTCGTACAGACACCCAGTGCCTGTCCCTATCTCCCCCAAGAAATTGCACAAATTTTCTAGCCAGTCCTCTCGACAGTCGACCGACTGCTCATCCAGAAAATTGCGCAGTTTTCATGAACAGGCCCCCTACTGCCCAACAGTTCGCGTAGCTTAGAAATTGTACAGATATGATTAGCAGGTCCATCTCCTAGCATCAATGAAATTTCTCTTGCCAGCAGCTCCCCCGCAACAGATTTTCAGTTCCCGTCAGGAATGGCACAATTTCCGTTGCCAAGCTCCTGACAGCTAACTACTAGTTCCACTCAGGAATTGCAGAGTTTTTGCTACTTGTAACCTAGCAACCAGTTGCTAGTTCCCTCGAGGAATTGCACATTTTTGGTTGCCATGCTCCTGGCCAATTCCTCCAAAACAT
This sequence comes from Pinus taeda, assembly GCA_000404065.3. NCBI lineage: Eukaryota > Viridiplantae > Streptophyta > Pinopsida > Pinales > Pinaceae > Pinus > Pinus taeda. The sequence continues at coordinate 5,871 of APFE030756130.1, forward strand.
ATCATAGCTTTTGTTGCCAAGCCTCACTGCCCACTTGTTCTGAAAACTGCGCAAATTTTCCCTTCCCAGCCACCCTGCAGCCTTGACGATTCCCCTAAAAAATTGTGCAGTTTTTTCCTCCATCCAGACCAAACCTCGCAGATAGCCACTATCAATCCAGATTTACCATCTCCATCACCCATTGACTCTTGGATAATTTTCATCAGTAGTGCCCAAAGCCTCCATCCTGCCTCTCTACCTTGTTGCCTCTCTTGGTCACCTACATCCAAAATAATCATGTATCATGGTAGACTAGGAGGTTTTCGGATTTGATGTCATCTCATCATGAGTGACTGAAGGGACATGTACACAAACAAACATGGCATGATGACGAATGGGATGAATGAAGGAAGCACATGCAAAGTGACAGGTTCACCAATGGACGAACAAACTATGCTAGCAAAGAGATATGGTCGTGAAAGAATGATCATGAAAAGATGTGTTCACAGATGGACGGATGAGCAAACATGCAATATGTGCTCACAAATGGACAAACGAAAGAACATGCACCTTTTATGAACAGATGAACCCGTCAAGCCTTCCAACATACAAGCAAGGAGCAATGTGCAAAAGCAACATCAAGTGAACCAACAACCATCGAAGACCCCACACACTTTGCCATGTGGAGGTGAAGCAGTGACACACCATGAAGACATCCATAACCCAACAGCACTGCAGCTCGACATGCACACTAGTAGCAGCACAAATGTACCAACACTGTCATGTGAAGTCTTGGCATGAGTCATGTCATCCACATCTGTACTGTGGGCCCTATTGTCTATCAATGTAATGTAACGTGGAAGTCTAGGAGACCCACTTGGTGTACAAAGAGTCATGTAAAGTTGAAAAGTCATGGAAGCCAAACAGTCAGGAGGGTAGTCAAACAACCACATGGGTTAGTTTCACCCTTGGCTATAAATACGCCCTCATTTGTACATGAAAAGGACTTTTCATGTCAGCTCCTCCCACATAGCCAAGAGAGTCTGTATTCTTTTATTTGAGGAGTAAGTAGTGGCTTCAATGCCCCTCACATGGGGTTAGTGATGTATGGCATAATGATGTGTCTTGGAACTTTTGCTTAATTCAGAAGTCTGCTAACAGGCCAACACGTTTTCACACATGTATTATAACTATTGCAAGACTAATCTTTAACACTTGTGATGCATGTTTCTTTAACCTGTGTTTAACATTTGAAATATTTCACTTATTGTAATACATAATCTATTAATGAAAATGTGTTGTATATGTTATTAACATTGTCTTGCTCGTGTAGACTACTCTCCCGGAAATCAGGTAGAGCTTTCACATAAAACTTGCTGTAAAGAATTGTTGCACTTCTCTGGAATAATCTACTAAGTTTTATATGTGGTATCTTCCCTTGTGTGTTGTGACTTCTGCATCCATGTGGATTGCACCACCAGAAGTTGTGCACGTCCTGTTATCACCTAGATTGACCTCAGGCTGAAAGGAGGCAATTTTGGGGTAACCATAAAACACGCTTAGCCAAGTAGCTAGCCCTACTAGGCCAGGAGAGGGCTCTCTATGTAAGGATCTCAGTCAAGATGACTGGATCAGGTAAAGGATTTTAGGCTAGGTATATTAGTTCGAAGGTTTTGATTGAAATTTCTTGGTGTTTTGCTGGATCAGGAGGAGTTGGGCAGTTTTAGATTTGGGAAATTAAGTCAGAAATGTAGGGTGTTCTATGGGGCAAGGTATGCATAGGATTTAGCACTTTTTGTCTTGATGAGGTGAGATGTTTAAGACTGGTGAGAAGATGATAAGGGAATGTGACAATCATGGATCATTGTTAAACAATAGAAAACATATGTGAATATTTACCCAAAGTAGAGCAGTGTTATGATGGATTTTGCCTATCAACTTGAAAACATTCACTAAGAAGAAATGGAATGATTAATTAAACATACAAAACATTCTAACATATGATCACAAAATAAGGAACTATACTAAAACTCCATACCACAAGGATCCCATAAAAATAGCAATTCTTATTAATCTCCTTACTAAACTTCTTACAAAGATGTACAATCATGCCCTCAACATCCAAGTGTGTCCAACCCTCAAAAAAGAGAAATAAGAAGAAGATATATGCAATTATTCAACCTCCTCCCATCCTCAGGGGTTTAATCCCCAAGATTAGGAGCTAATTTAACCAACACTGAACAAGAAAACAATAATATAGGCATCTCAACAACTTGCCACTAAAAGTGAGAAACTGATTCATTTGGGCTCAAACTAATTCCTAAGAAATGAATCTACCCTCTTTTACTATTTATCTATCATAATTACATGCCATGTCATCATTCACAATTTTAAATCATCCACCATGAGATAATCCATGATCATAGCTGAAAACTGGAAAAATAGGCATCCTGAGCAAAATTTTCTCTACGGGTAGCACCACTGGCTAAACAGGTAGCTCCATGTTTAGGCAACATTTGGAGGCCTTCCCATCATCCAGATTGAGCCTATGATAGCTCATGGGAAAGGTATTCAAGTATACTTTCTATAACACCCTTTTCTTCATTTGGAGGTCATTTGACCCCTCACAACTTGCTTCTCTGAAGCCTGCTTCTGTGTGTCCAAAAACTGGCAGAAAGGTCATTTTCAGTGTGTTTCTGGACCTTTTGGTAGACCAGTTTTGATCCAAAAATTCTGAAAATTTCTAGGGTGCATCTCCTCATCACTCTAAATCCAAAATTTTAATCCATTCCTCCATTGAGTTCCCCTAAGAAAATCACAACGCCGGTGGTGCTGCGCTTCTGGGTAGTTTTCCTGTGTATTAAAATTCAAAATTTCCAGATGACAAAATTTCCCAAAAACTTGTCCAAAATTGTTGAGTAGCACCATGATTAAGCATCTTGATGAGCCAAGGAATATTCAGCAAGCAACCTATCCCTATCCTCCTCTTTTTCACCTTACAAGTCCTACCTTAATCTAGCTTTCATCTTCTTGATCCTTATGTTGTAAATCCTATTGCAGCTCATGTAGTGATAAGCCATGTGTCTATGCATTTTGTTGTCCCTTTCGGCCTTCTTTAACATCTTCTGAAGGGGTATATTTACTCTTTCAAGCCAAGTTTCCCTATCCTTTTCAATCTCCTGCTCAATAGAGGTTAAAGTGACTTGTGTTTCCTTGCCACTTTGCCTTTTTTCCTTGAGCATTTCCAGCTCCATGAGGACTTGTTTGTCACTCAATTGTTTATTTTCCTGCTCTAAGTATGTGATGAAATTCTTGGCCCTTTCTATGTGATCCATCGAAGCTTGTACTTTAGCTTCCTTTTCCTGTATGATGATGTCCTTGATTGTCTCTCTCTCTTGGGCCTCTAAGTCAATGGTCTCAATGTCAGGCTACTCAGGCTCGTCATGTTCCGCCAACTCAAAATCCCTTTCCTCCTCATCATCATCTGCCATATTTTCCTTTCCCCTATGCAATTTTTGTACCTATACCTATTTTTTCGATGAAGAAGGAAAAGCCCCTTCCACATCCTATGGAGTTAGCATTTGCCTATGGACTGATGAGGAAGTCAAGGTCCGTAAGGATTGATGGGTTTTCTCTTGTAATCCTGCCTCCCTTATGAGGATTTTTGTGCTACCTCGCTCTAGCTGTGCTTTCCTCTTCATTTTCATGGCCTTCTTTATCCATGTTTCCAAGGTATTTTTCTGGGTTGCACACTTCTAGAAAGGGATAAAGGGAATGAGTGAGAGTCTTTAGGATTGTAGGGATGTATTAGGGTAGACTTAGACAATCATGGGTAAAATGTGAATTATGAGAGTGAGGGAGGAGGGTTTTAGCGTGAGGGATATAATGAGGGGATATAGATGAGGGGACAGGTATTAATGTAAAGAGTGTTTCTAGTTGTAACGATGGGTGATGGGGAAACAAAGTGGTTAGGGTTTTATAGAATGAATATAGTGAATTAGGGTTTAATTTTAATCATGAAGAAAAGTGCTTATGATTTTCATCTCCAAGCTAAAAATGAAGGAGAGGAGGGTAACTTACTTGGAAAGAGGAAAAGAGCAGACAATTTGATGATTTTTTGGTGTTATAGAGGGTTTGGAGACTTGCTTCTCAACATGTAGTGTCTTTGCCAAGACATACAGCGCTTAGCTCTATGTGCAGCACCTGTGTGATTTTGTATTGCAAAAGTTTTCTAGAAGCGCAGCGCTCTCCTCTATGCGTAGAGCCAACTCCTGAATGAGGAATTATTTTTTTAGGCCAACTTTGAAGGCCTTATTAGTGTCAAAATTAGCCATGGGATAGATTGTTGGAAAGCTTTTCGAGCCTGCTTTCCAGAACATCTTGATTTTTTCAATTTAGAGTTCATTTGTCCTGTCAAAAGCTCAATCTTCCAAGACTAGTCAAAATGTGCATAATGAGGCTGCCAAAATGCAGTGTGATTTGGAAGTCAACTTTTGAAGGTCTTCCTCAACTCCAAATTGAGCTCATGATAAGTCATCGTAAAGCTCCCTATGTCTAGTTAGCATTTGACTCATCCAGCAAGTCATTTGATCACTCCATCTAGGAGAAATTTTGATTTTCCCCAGGTCACGCTAGAAGTGCATCAACACTCCTGAGGCAACTATATGTTTGACATTTCTCTAAAACCATGATACCTATACAAAAAGTGAAGGAGGTTTTTCTTCCTTTGCCTATTGTGGAAAAAAACCTATCTCACTTTTTTCCAAATTCTTCCTTGTTTGGTATGAAACATAGTTTGAAGAAAAACTAACTCTATGTGTGGAAAATGATTTGTCCCTTAGAATGATTTATTGAAAAATGATGGAGACATGATGTGTATGAGTTGGAATGACATCATACTTGATGAAATGACCTCCCTTATGCCTCATATACTTAGATGTCACTAATTCCATAGCCAACCCTAGCTCAATGGGTTAGGAAATTAGGGTTTAGTGCTTGTGGAAAATGATGATTTGGACACCCTTGGGAAAAAACAACTCCCTTTGGCATGCACTTAACCCTTTGAAACTTTACCCTTTCACTTGACTATTTCCTTTGAAAATTTGATATTTTGATGGTTTTGCATCTTTGGAACACTGAATTAATAGCTTGGGATGGTAAAATTATTACATTTGGAAGACATAAAATTACATAATGAAATAAGCATTTCTCTTTACAAATCATCTTCATATGGTGAGGGGATGTTATTCGATCACCCTTTACTTGTTGGTCTTATGGAATGGAATGGAACCTTGGAAACCCTAATGACCTAATGAAACCTTGAAAAACCCTAAAGACCTAATGAGACATTGAAGGACTGAATTTCAAGACAACATAATGACCTCATGACTGATACAAATGACATGATAAAAATAAATTTATGGATGATGTACAGTCAACAAGATATGAAACTATGCTAGCATGTAATCACATTTAGGGAAGAGTGATGTTTTTGTACTAGGACTACCATCAATGACTAATGTTTTGCATGACCTAGTGGAATAATAAAAACTTGCTAAATTAGACCCCTAAAATGATATGAATAGAATGCAAATACTGACACTAAAATCAGACTTATTGGGGATGGCAGCTCCTTGGAGGTGTTAAGAACACCGTAGACCAAGTGCCTAACCATGTGGGTTAATACGGTCAAAAACTTAAATTGAAATGCATGATAGAAAATTGACGACTTGACGACACAAACTGAATTTTACTCAACTAAAGCTAACTCAATCTTAAAACACAACTCACAAACTAGAAAAGATACTCAAAATGGAGCTTATTCAATAAAACCTACTCTAACTGTTCCATTCATCACCTGATCAAGTGAAATGAAACAACCAATGCAACCAAGTGTTATGGCTATTGTTTGAATTCTCTGCAAGTAACAACAAGAGAGAACTACTAAAAGGAAACTCCCATGAAAACTTGTAAACATATCCAAATTTTCCAAAATTGAATAATATGGATTCTCTTTCTAACTCTGAAAATCCTACATAAGGATCTTGAAATTCATGTGCACTGGGACATAGCCCATCCAATATATTACTTTGCTTCTTCTCATACCATGTATGCAAACTTTCATCTCAGCTTTGTGATGAGACTCCAACTGAAAATGACAAAGAAACCGGCAGCTGGATCAAGTTTTTATCAATACCTTTTTCAAGCTCATCGTTAGCTAATGGAGAAGGAATTTTTAGACATAGTTACCGGAGAATCCACAGTAAAAACCATTTTTCGTCAACATTTCAAATCCCATCTAGGATCCATCATCAGGACTTTCTTGAATGCTGGTACAAGAAGAGCTTAATTGAGGTAAATAAATAGTTGTGAGGAAAGTGGATTGTAGGATGAGATGAATGTCGGCTTTGTTTTAAGAATTTTAGATTTGAAGAGAAATATTTATTTATTTATTTGATTATTTATTTATTTATTTTTATTATTTATTTTATTTATTTATTTAATAATATGAATAGTATCTAATCAATAACATTGTATTAAAAATTTAATTAATATTAATCATAATTAATGTATTAATAAATTATTATTAGTAATTGTATTAATATAAACTATTAATCAATTAATATTAAATAATAATAATATTACAATGTATAAATATTACAATTTTTATTCACTTAAATTCTATCTCTCTAGAAATAAACTTTACTAGGGAGCTAGAAGAGAACATGAGCATCCCATTTTTAGACATTCTCATCATCAGAAAAGAAGATGGGTCTCTAGGGCATAAGGTTTTCAGTAATTCAACCCACACAGAGAGCTACCTCCACACTGATTCCCACCATCACCTAGCTCAGAAGTTCGGTGTTCTAAACACTCTTGCTATCAAAGCCCTTCGAATTTCTAACCCCAAGCATCTGAATGAAAAGAAGAAGCATTTAGTTTCAACCTTTAAGAGTATAGGCTACAGAGAAAGAGAGATTAAAAGATCTATAGAGAAAGTTGAAAGAGCTATTGATTAGATACTATTCATATTATTAAGATAATAAATAAATAAAATGAATAAATATTTCTCTTCAAATCTAAAATTCTTAAAACAAGGCCGACATTCATCTCATCCTACAATCCACTTTCCTCACAACTATTTATTTACCTCAATTAAGCGCTTCTTCTACCAGCATTCAAGAAAGTCCTGATGATGGATCCCGGTTTGGATTTGAAACATTGACGAAAAATGGTTTTTACTGTGGATTCTCCGATAACTATGTCTAAAGATATGTACCACAGATGTATTAAATGGAGAAGGAATTTGATCGCAGGCATCATCCAACACATCAGCTATTGGATCGTGAAAAACTTGAAAACACTGTTACAACCCATTTTATATTGGTTCCAATGAGATTGCATGATTTTCTACAGGCTGCTCATTTGAAGATATACTATGCAAAATTCCCTTCAAAAACTGAAATGATTCAAAACATAATGGTACATAATCATCTTGCATCATTTGATCATATGTTCCAACTTCCAAGTATTCATCTGCAACGTGACATTCAATGGCATTCAGAAGCTGCAAATCTAGATATGGGAAATCTTGAACAAGGATTTCATTGCCCTCTAGATGGTCAAGATCAAAACTTATCAACGGTTGATTTCTAATTGCACGAAAGTGGTTTCTGATGAATTTAAATGAAGTGAAACGATGAGGCAAAGATCCTTCACTTACCTCAAAAATTTCTTCACTTTCCTCCTCACTTCCATAGCTGATATGCATCAGTTGAATGCTTTATTCGAGTTACTGAAAGTGGACCTCCTCCCTCCAAAAACCAGCTAATGGTTTGTCTTCAAGACTAGCTTCTGTTTGGAGAACATCATCATCATCATATTGATCAAACTTGGGCAAATCATCAATATAAAACACATCATCAAGCATACATGTCATATCAATAGATCTCTCTTCTCCAAGATGATCTATAAAACAATCATTATCAGATCTATGACAACTGGGATAAGAAAGAAAATGTTTTCAATGAGCCACTTGTTCTTCTTCAATTAGTGAGCCACGGTCTTGAACATCATAGTCATTCCTTTTGGTGATCTTTTCCATCATCTCTTCCACTACACTTACCTAAATGTCGAGCTTTACCTCTAAACATGTCCATTCCTCTAGATCTATGTTCTTCATCTCTTCTTCCTTCAACATTTCCCTTCTGATAGGCAAATTAGCCTCTACATCTGCTACACTCTTTTGCATCTCTTGAAGTGTTGCAAGGTTCCTTTCCCTTAGCTGAAACTCCATTTCTGGATCAAAGGCTTCCGGGTAGTGTAAAAGAGTTGAATCAAGAGGAGGTCTTATATTAATAGGCATCAAACAATAAACTTGGTTAAATCTAGCAGAAAATTGTTGTAATATCTCCCTTGGCTATCTTTTCAGCGGGTTATACTCTTCTAGAACCAATAAAGGGTTCTGTCTGATCACCCACTTGTCAAGGAAAAGTTTGATGAACTGTCGGAAATATGAGACGCATTAGGCAAGGTTTTGAACCAACTCTTGACTTTGCCTTGCAAAGAAAGAGCAAAAAGCTTAATACTAAAATCCTCTTCATGAACTTCAAAAAGGTCAAGCAAAGACTCAAAATTCAGTACATGTCTCTCAGCAGTGATGTTGTAACATTCATCATGAAATCTTGGTAGATATAGGTAATGATTTTTAGGGAAAGCAGGGGATATATGAGGTAAAATCAGAGGCTTGTATCTATCTCAAATTTTACAAGGTATAGGAATATGTACAGAAGGTGTAGAATTGGTCTTGGTCTTTTTAGGCTCATCAGTTTCAAGACGGCCATCATAAGATTTGGAAGAAGGGTCTTGATCAATATGAAAGGCATGCGAACATTTTGTATTCGCAATCTTCAAAGGGAAATAATCAAATGCAGGTCTAGGATCTTTTCTCGATTATAATATACTTTGTAAAGCCTTCTTAACATTCTCGGGAAAAGAGAAGAAATAATTTATAACAAAGATCACTATGTGTTGGATGAAATTCCAACTTGAATAACTAATCTTTCCATATTGTCACTTCATGTTTATGTTGGTTAGGTTCATCCTCCAGTGGAGTCCTTGGATCTGATCTTGGAACTGATTTAGAGTCTCCAGGTGAATGATTTCAGCCTTCAGATCTAAACTTGATATATTTTGCTGAGGAACATAAAACTACGTTCCCCATAATGGTTGCCACTATGTTATCACCTAGATTGACCTCATGCTAAAAGGAGGCAATTCTGGGGTAACCAAAAACCATGCTTATCCAAGTAGCTAGCCCTACTAGGCCATGAGAGGGCTGTCTCCATAAGGATCTCAGTCAGGATGACTCGATCAGGTAAAATATTTTAGGCTAGGTATAGTAGCTCAAAGGTTTTTATTTAAATTTGTTGGTGTTTTGTTGGATCAGGAGGAGCTGGGCAACTTTATGTCTATAAAATTAGGTCAGAAATGTAGGGTGTTCTATGGGGCAAGGTAGGCATAGGATTTAGAACTTTTGGGCTTGATGAGGTGAGATGTTTAAGACTGGTGAGAAGCTAAGAAGGGCATGTGACAATCATGGATCATTCTTAAACAATAGAAAACATATGTGAATATTTACCCAAAGCAAAGCAGTGCTATGATGGATTCTGCCTATCAACTTGAAACCATTCACTAAGAAGAAATGGAGTGATTAATGAATCATACGAAAAATTCTAACATATTATCACAAAATAATAAGCTATGCTAAAACTCCAGAGCATAGGGATCCCATAAAAATAGTTGCAATTCTTATTAATCTCCTTGCCAAACTGCTTACAAAGATGTACAATCAAGCCTTGAGCATTCAAGTCAGTCCAACCCTCAACAAAGAGAAAGAAGAAGAAGATAAAGGCAAGTATTCAACCTCCTCCCATCCTCAGGTATCGAATCCCAAATATGAGGAGCTAATCTAGACAACCTTTAACAAGAAAACAAGAATATAAGCATCTCAACAACTTGCCCCTAAAAGTGAGAAACTGATTCATTTGGGCTCAAACTAACTCCTGAGCAATGAATCTACTCTCTTTTACTATTTATCTATCATAATTGCATGAAAATTCATCATTTACAATGGTAAATCATCCACTATGAGAGAGAATCCATGATCATAATCGAAAACTGGAAAGATAGGCAGCCTGAGCAAAATTTGCTCTACATGCAACGCCACTAGCTCAACACATATCTTCACGTTCAAGCCACTTTTGAAGGCCTTCCCATCATCACAATTGTGCCCATGATATCTCATTGCAAAGGTATTCAAGTCTACTTTCTATACCACCTGTAATTTCTACATTTGGAGCCCATTTGACCCCTCAAAATGTGATTCTCCCAAGCCTGCTTCTGTTTGTCCACAAAGTGGCAGAAAAGGTCATTGTTAGGGTGTTTTTGGACCTTTTGGTGGACCAGTTTTGCTCCAAAAATTATGAAAATTTCTAGGGTTCATGTCCTCATCATTTGGAATCCAAAAATGAAGCCATTCCTCCATTGAGTGCCCCTCGGAAAAGCGGAACACCGGTGGCACCGCACTTCTGGGCACTTTTCCTGTGTATTAAAATTCAAAATTTGCAAATGACACAATTTGGGCAAAACTTGCCCAAAATTGGTGAGTAGCACCACCATCAGGTGTCTTGATGAGTCAAGGAATATTCAACAAGCAACCTAAGCCTATCCTCCTCTTTTTTCTTTTCAAGTCCCGCCTTAACCTAGTTTTCATCTTCTTGATACTTATGTTGCAAATTCTATTGCAGGTCATGTAGTGATAATCCATGTGTCTAAGCATATTGTTGTCCATGTTGGCCTCCTTTAACAGCTTCTGAAGGTGTAGATTTATTTTTTCAAGCCAAGTCTCTCTATCCTTTTCAATCTCCTGCTCAATAGAGGTTAAAGTGACTTGTCTTTTCCTTGCCACTTTGCCTTTTTGCCTTGAGCATTTCCAGCTCCATGAGGACTTGTTTGTCACTCAACTATTTATTTTCCTGCTCTAAGTATGTGATGACATATGTGGCCCTTTCTATGTTAACCATCAAATCTTTTACTTGAGCTTCCTTTTCTTGTATGATGATGTCCTTAATTGTCTCTCTCTCTAGAGCCTCTAACTCAATGGTCTCAATGTCAAGCTACTCAGGCTCATCATGTTTTGCCAACTCAAATCCCCTTTCCTCCTCATCATCATCTGGAATCTTTTCCTTTCCCCTATGCAACTACCATACCTATACCTATTGTGTCAATGAAGAAGGCAAAGCCGCTTCCACATCGTGTGGAGTTTGCATTTGCCTATGGACTGATGAAGAAGGCAAGGTCCCTAAGGTTTGATCGCTCTTCTCTTGTAATCCTTCCTCCCTTATGAGTTTTTTTGTGCTACCTGGCTCTATCCGTTGAGCTGTCACTAGCTATGTTTTCCTCTTAATTTTCATGGACTTCTCTATCCATGTTTGCAAAGTTTGTTTTTTTGTTTGCACAGTTCTAGAAAGCGATAAAGGAAATGAGTGGGAGTCTTTAGGATTGTAGGGATGTATTAGCGTAGACTTAGAAAATCATGGGTAAAATGTGAATTATGAGAGTGAGGGAGGGGGGTTTTAGGATGAGGGATATAATGAGGGGATATAAATGAGCGGATAGGTAGTGATGTAAAGAGGGTTTCTAGCTCTAATGATGGGTGATGGGGAAACAAAGTGGTTATGGTTTTATAGAATGAACAAAGCGAATTAGGGTTTAATTTTAATCATGAAGAAAAGTGATTATGAATTTCATGTGCAAGCTAAAAATGAAGGAGAGGAGGGTAACTTACTTGGAAAGAGGAAAAGAACAGAAAATTTGATGAATTTTTGGTGTTATGGAGGCTTTGGAGGCTTGCTGCTCAACGCATAGTGCCTTTACCCAGATGCACAATTCCTAGCTCTATGCGCAACACCCATGTAATTTTGAACTGCAAACGTTTTCCAGAAGCGCAACGCTCTGCTCTACGTGCAGCGCCACCTCCTAAATGCGTAGCACTTTCTGCAGGCCACTTTTTGAGGCCTCCCTGGTGTCCAAATTGGGTGTGGGATAGCTCGTTAGAAATCTTGTCGAGTATACCTTCTAGAACATCTTGAAGTTTTCACTTTGGAGCTCATTTTCCCTATCAAAATCTCAATATCCCCAGACTGATCAAAATGTGTAGAATGAGGCTGCCAAAATGCAGAGCAATTTTGTAGTCAACTTTTAAAGGTCTTTGTCAACTCAAAATTGAGCTTAGAATATCTCATGGGAAATCTTTCTATGTCTAGTTATCATTTGACTCATCAAGCAAGTCATTTGGTCACCAAGGTCACTCCAAAAGTGCATCAACTCTCCTGAGGCAACTATACATTTGACATTTCTCTAAAATCATGACACCTGAGTAAATAGTGAAGGAGGTTTTTCTTCCTTGGCCTATTGTGGGCAAACACCTGTCTCAATGTTTCCAAATTCTTCCCTGTTTGGTCGAAAACATAGTTTGAAGAAAAACCAACTCCATGTGTGGCAAATGATTTGTCCCTTAGAATGATTTATTGAAAAATTATGGAGACATGATGTGTATGAGTTGGAATGGCCTCATACTTGCTGAAATGACCTCCCTTAGGCCTCAAATACTTAGTTGTCTCTGATTCCATAGCAAACCCTAGCTCAATGGGTGAGGAAATTAGGGTTTAGTGCTTGTGGAAAATGATAATTTAGACACCCTTGGGAAAAAACAACTCCCTTTGGCATGCACTTAACCCTTTGAAAATTTACCCTTTCACTTGACTATTTCCTTTGAAAATTGATCTTTTGATGGTCTGGTATCCTTGGAACATTGAATTAATAGCTTGGTATGGTGAAATTATTACATTTGAAAGACATAAAATTACATAATGAAATAAGCATTTCTCTTTACAAATCATCTTCACATGGTGAAGGGATGTTATTTGATCAGCCTTTACTCACAGGTCTTATGCAATGGAATGGAACCTTGCAACCCTAATGACCTAATGAAACATTGAAAAACCCTAAAGACCTAATGAGATGTTGAAGGACTAAATTTCAAGACGACATAATGACGTCATGACTGATACAAATGGCATGATAAAAATAACTTTATGGATGATGTACAATTAGCAAGATATGAAACTATGCCAGCAAGTAATCACATTTAGGGAAGAGTGATGTTTTTGGACTAGGACTACCATCAGTGACTAATGTTTTACATGACCTAGTGGAATAATAAAAAAATTCTAAATCGTACCCCTAAAATGATATGAAAAGAATGGAAACACTGACACTAACACATCCTATTGTGTTGTGTGTTCCTAGCAGTGTTGGGACTACTCCCAACTGACTTGGGTCTCACTCCCACCCTATCCCTCGACAATGAAAGAACCATTAACACAAGTCACACTTACACTCACTAGCCACACGAACCTCACTTCTTGAAGACAAAGCAGACCACTCTCTTGTGATGATAAGCAAGAGTTGAGGAAAATACTTAAGAAAATGGCAACCAATCCATCATACCAGATGGGACTCCCACACAAAATGTTGTGAGGTTTAGTTGGGAATTCATACTAGGGTGATCCCCTAAATGTTAGCGGGTCTAGGATGGTCAACATTTCTGGCACTAGAAGGAGGGTAACCAGTTGTATATGGCTCAACATCCCCTCACACTCATTCATCAACCTTTCGGTCAAGGTAGTAACTCACTCTGCCTCTCACCTACATGCAACTCTGAAGTTGGATACTCGTCACCTCACAAGATTGAACACAGGATTTTGTATCATCAAATTCTCTCTATCTGTCACATCACTCGCTAGTTTGTTAAAGCAATTACATTGGTCTGAGCCGTACAACATCTTCCATACATGTGAAGAAAGCCAAAAGCCACTCCTACAGGAGTTGTTGTATCATCGTTGGATGAAGAAGTCCTTCCCACATTTGAAGGTCTTCCAAAATCTATTGAAGACGAATAGGAACTTCTGATCTTTCCATAAGGTGAATAAGACACTCTTGTGATATTGAGATCACACTCCGATGTAGGAGGTAGAGGAAAAGGAAGTGGAGGAGGTGGAGACAGAGACGAACCAATGGACTCGGAGCAAAATCATCAGATTCTAAAAGATATGAGGAGGATGAAGAAGAAGAAGAGATGGATGACCTAAATCTAGAATGGATGACTCAAGGACCGTTGCCTCTACCAACTGTTTTGCAAAATATGTCAAAGTGAGCAAAGAGGATGAACATGAAGTTTAAGCCTAATAGCATGGTGAAGGTGGAAGATCACTTGGACAACTTGTACTTGCAGCTACAGACCCTTGAGTTATGGTATGATCATGTGGCATGTAGATTGTTTCCATGTACCTTGGATGGTCGCACAGCTACATGGTATCATGACCTTCCACCAAACTCTATATAGAACTGGGTGTGTTTAAATGCATGTTCGTTTAAAATTTTGCTAATGACAAGACCCCAGCCATGCTACTCAAAGAATTGGGAAGCCTGAAGATGGAGGGAAATGAAAAAGTAAAGGACTTCAATAAGAGGTTTACATGCATATTGAACAAGTGTGTGGCGGACACTAAACCTCATGACTCCATCACTGTTGATTATTGGACATCTACACTATCGACCAACATTGCACAGTTCGTCAAACGAGCTGTGAAACCAACACTCTTAGAATTCTATGAAGAGGTTATGGTTGTTGAAAAAGAGCTGTGTGCAATTGGAGTCGTCAAGGATGATGAACCAGGAAAGGAATCCAAATATTTGAGAAAGAAGTCCCAAGAGATGGCGAGAAAGGGTAGCGACAAGGAAGTAACTGATTCTGAAACCCTCACTCACCTCGTTAAGAACTTGACCACGGAAGTGTTTGAGCTCAAAAAATGAAAAGGAGACAAATCTACAAGCAACCATCCACCCAGGCAGAGATAGGCAAGCAGCTCATCAGGTAGCAACCAGTTCGCTCTAAAAACTGCATAGAAACCTATGTTCTAGGTCAAAAAGTGTACATATCCGAAGTTCTTTTCATTCCACGAAGAACATCACCTCGAGAAATATTGTTCAAATTGGAAGCGAGTCGAAAGCTATATATGCAGTTATATAGTCGATGTAGAAAATGGTATGCAGGAGCAACTAGAAGACACAGATGATGACGAAGAGGTTTCACTTGATGAACCACCAAGTTCTGGGCATGTGGTGAACGTGTATTAGTGGTTGCAAAAAATGTCAAAGACGAACACCGAGAAGCAACCCCGAACGTAAAATGATTGTTACAATCTTAGGAGTAAATTGGCCCACCTTACACTTGGGGAATCACAAGAGAAAATGAGACTGTTGATGAGGAAGGTTGGTCCACCGGCTACCCCAAGGAAGAAAACAAAAAACAATTCTAGGAAGAAAGTGATAGACAAGAATACTTCCATGAGCAGCAAGCTGCAGAACACTCCGTCGGATGACACAAACATCTGTTGCACCCTAGACACCTCGGTGAGTCTACCACCTCTAGACTACAAAATTGTTGATGAAATGAAGGAAAGTCAGGTGAACATCAGTTTGTTCGAGTTAGCTAAGATCTAGAGTCAGCGAGACACCCTGTTGCATGCATTGGGATAGATAGCAACAAACAATGCAACCTCTACCAGAAAGGGAGCAAGCACACCTCTCGGATATCTTTCTACTATGCTCACCACTTTTTGTATGGAAGATGAAGACTTAGGTTTCCCTCAATTCTTGTTATGCTTTGAAATATTTAACTACAATGTTCACAATTTCTTGGTTGATTTTGGCGTGGCCAGCAATGTCATGCCACTTTGCATTGCAAAGAAGATCAATGCACAATGGAGCGAAACATCCACACGAATCATCCAACTTGATCGAACATAGGTACCAACATTGGTGAACTGCAAGACGTGATCATCACACTATCTCATGATAGTCGAGTCCACCAATGCATCAAAATAGTTGTTGTGTACATACCAGAAGCATACGGTCTCCTACTCTGCAAAGATTGGTCCAACAAGCTGGACGGATATTTTGCTATAGACTAGTCCTGCATGTGGCTTCCATACAAGGGAAAATGCAACCAAATCTGAGTATTTTCTAAGAGGTATATGAAGCATAATGTTAGTCCCCTTAATGGTAAGAATGAACTATTGGCCTTCGCAAAACTCATGTTCAGAAACTGCCTCCTAGAAACGACATTGGGGTGTTATCCTGTATAACTAGCTCCAACCCCACCAGACACACAGTTGGGACTCATTCCTTGCCCAACTAATGGTAATGAAACATGTATAGTGCATTGTACCAATAGTAGCAATAGCAGTAGAAATAGTAGCAGCAGAAGTACTAGCATGCCAAACGAACTGTGTACAGATAAGCTCTCAGCCATGGATTTTGATGAATCAAAGACACATGATGGCTCAAGCACCGGATGTATCTCAATTGCCCAAAATAAGAGAAAAATGCATGATTTCAAGTTGTTTGAAGTTCAAGTGTACAAACAATATTGCTAGGTATGAAGCACTTGTGTTGATCTTACAAAATACCATCAGACTCAACATGGTCACACTCAAAGGGATACTACACCCCGCAGACAGTGTTGATTCTTTCAAGGACAAAACAACTAATGAAGGTAAGCACAAACAGCCCCTGAAAACTGCAGTTGAGGGAAAGAAAGGCAACCCCACCCCCAAGGGTGTGATTCCCCTTGACAAGCTCTATGATTTGTAGAACTTTTGTTGAGGGACAAGAAATAGCAGAACCCATAGGTCCACCACTACGAATGAATAGAGAAACCTGGGAACTGATCATGATTAGATGGTAGCTAGTCTCAGTATAAATTACACACCACAAAAACAACGTGTCTTTGATCGCTTGATCGAACAGTACTAGGATGTGTGTACATGGACAGATGATGACTCGAGTACACACTATATGTGAGAAATCCGACATGGGATTCTAGGTAAAGGAGTAGTCAAGCCATTGTAGCAAAGGCCAAGTAAAACACATATGTCGCTTGAACTCCTTATACAAAAAACATTGATTAAGGTTTTGGATAATTGGATTACTTGCTAAGATCTTCATCATACTTGGGTTTCTAATTTAAATCCTTCACATAATAAATCTAGGGAAATCTACTTATGCATTGATTTTAGAAACTTGAACCACTCCCAGATTAAAAACAACTACCCTGTGCCATCATTTGATCCTATGTTGCACGCAGTATCTGAAGCAGTGGTGTCATCTTCACTTAAAGGTGTTTTGGAACACCACTAGGTTATAATAGTGGAACCCAGTGGACTTATACTAGTCCACGAGAAACTTGGAAGACACACATGTCATGTACAATCTCTTGATGGGAAGGTTGACAACCTTCCTATCAATGACCAAGATCTCAAGCTTTACTTCCAGTAGGTCGGGCTGCACCCCATTGCATTTACATAGTCTACTTCCTACTTGTTGTTTTCATCTTGTTTTCTTTCCTTACTATCTTTGTTTTCACTTTGTTTGTTTTGCTTGCTATTTTTGTTTACATTCGTTTTGTTTGCTTGATATATTACCTTTTTTGTTTCTGTAAATAAGTGCTACCAACTACTATGTTATAGCTTTTGAATAGAATATGTGGTTCAAATATGAAGAGACTTGTGACATTGCAACACTTCACCAATCTTGTGTCCATATTCTCTATGGTTGGTTATAACCTTCGGTTGATGAAGTCTTGACAGAAAATATGAACCATATGCAAGGGAATTTTGGTCCAACCATGAACCTGTGTTCACACTAGGAATCTCATGCCTACACTCAGCCTTGTGCTCTGTGTGTTCAATCTCATCCAACAAGTAGAAACAAAGAAGGGGAAAATCTAAACAAGAAAACCTGTGTCAGAGGTCTTACATGCTTCTATGAAGGAACAACCTCTTCTTGTCTCAATACGTAAACATCTCTCTTCCACCCAAAAATAAATAAGTTCCTATGCACAGTCCTCTTGAAAAATACAAAGGCAAAACAAGAGAAAGTCTTCCTACGCAATGAGGTGAAGCATGCAACTCCACCGGGGTACTAACCAGGTTCACTGGCAGTGGAGCAATGCGTGTGTTCCTGCGTGACTCCACCAACGTACTGTCAAGGCCTGTTGGCTATGGAGAAACACGAGATATGAAAACTTATACTCTGAAAATCTTCAACTCATGAGCTAAACTACCCTTCACGAATTCAAAACATTGTGATAAAGATGAGCTTTTTATTGTGTTTGACTGAGTTGGAAAAAGGTGAACCATGTATGTCCATGGGTTAAATGGGGAAGCTGAACTTCTGAAGTAACCCACACAATGATTCAATACTCCCCGAAAGACCAAGGTCATGTGTTGTCAATGAACCAAAATAGAGAAGCTGGAATTCTACCAGTGTGTCGCCAAGTGTTGTAGTGGCTACAACCACCCTCCAAAAGTTTGGTCTGCATCCAATTTTGGAGCCTCCCTTGAAAGTTTCACTTGATGACTACACACACTCGAGTTCACTCTGTGAACTTGCATGAGTCTTTGCATTCACCTTGCTTGTTCATTTCACCAAGTTTTGCATGTTGATGTCAAAGTCATGCTTGCAACCATGTTCTGGTTATGCTCAAAGTCTTCACTTCATGTGTACTTGTTGTGTCCACTATGAAAACATCCATCACACTCACACACGGAGTCACCTTCACTATTGCGCAAGCATCATCACAGTCAACCAATGATAAATCACAAGTGTTATGCTTATCCCTTACACTATCGGTCAGTCATGTTGTACATGTGTGTCTGGATGGTTTGAGTCATCTCATCATCAAGTCATGCAAGTGTGTGCTTGCAAGATCATATATGCATCTTTCACTCATTCACACACTTATTCATTTTGCTAAATTTTTTACGACCAAACTCCCCTTTTATGGCCAACCATTACCTTGCCATCAACTTGATTGAATGTCACCTAGAAAAGCGTAGAAGCACCAAGAAAGTCATTTCAAGCTACGCTACCCACAAGACAATGAATCAGTATCCATGCTGGTCAACCACAGAGTTTGACCCAACATCCACCCCATGACTCACTCCCCTAAAAAATTACGTAGAGGCTACAAGCATTGCCCACTCTGCTGGCTAAGAAAATTGTGGAGACAAGCTAGACAAACACCTAATTCCTGTCCCTATCTCCCTCAAGAAATTGTGCAATTTTTCTAGCCATCCCTCCCGACAGTCGACTGGCTGCTCATCCATAAAATTGCACAGTTTTCATGAGCATGCCCTCTTCTTCCTAGCAGTCCACTTAGCTTAGAAATTGTGCAAAGATGATCAGCAGGCCGACCCCCAAGCATCAGCGAAATTTATCTCAGCAGCAGCTCCTAGCAGCAGATTGCAAGCTCCTCCAGGAATTGCGTAGTTTCTATTGCCAGACTCCAAGTAGCTGACTGCTAGTTCCCCTCAAGAATTGGGTAGTTTCTACTTCTAGTGACCCAATAGCCAGCTTCCAATTCCCTTTATGAAGTGCACAGTTTTGGATGCCAGGCTCCCAGCCAGTTCCTCTGAAAAATTGCGTAGTTTTGGCTGTCAATCTCCACTTCCCGCTTATTTTGGAAACTATGTAGATTTTACCTACCCAGCCACTTTGCATCTCAGACTGTTCCCCTCAAAAATTGTGCATTTTTTTCCTCCAACTGGACCAGACCTCGTAGACAGTCACTGTCAATCCGGATTTCCCATCTTCATCAGCCAGTGACTCTTGCACAATTTTCATCACTAGTGCCCAAATCCTCCATCTTGCCTCACTACCTTGTTGCCTCTCCCGGTCACCTACATCCAAAATAATCATGTATCATGGTAGAGTAGGAGGTTATTGGATTTGATGTCATCTCATCATGAGTGACTACACGAACATGTACACAAACTAATATGGTGTGACAACGAATGGTTTGAAAGAAGGGGAGCACATGCGAAAGGATAGGTTCACCAATGGAAAAAAATTGATACATACAAAGAGATGTGCTCGTGGATGAACAATCATGCAAAGATGTGTTCATAGATGAAGAAATGAGCAAACATGCAAGATGTGCTCGTAGATGGACTAACAAACAAACATGCACCTTTCGAGAATAGATGAACATGTCCAACCTTCCAACATATAAGAAAGGAGCAACATGCAAAAGAAACATCAATCGAACCAATAGCCACCGAAGAATATGCGCACTTTTCCATGTAGAGGTGAAGTTGTGACAAACCTTGAGGATATCCATCACCCAACAACTCTGCAGCTCAACATGCACACCAATAAGAACATGAATGTACCAACACTGTCATGTTGAGTCTTGTCATGAGTCATGTCATCCACATCTCTACTATGGGCCCTACTATCTATCAATGTAATGTAACGTGGAAGTCCAAGAGACCTAAGTGTTGTACAAAGAGTCATGTAAAGTTGAAAAGTCATGGAACTCAAACAATCATGAGGGTAGTTGAACAACCACGAGGGTTAGTTTCACCCTTGGCTATAAACACCCCCTCATTTGTACATTCAAAGGAGTTTTCACCTCATCTCCTCCCACATAGCCAAGAGAGTCTATAATATTTTCTTTTAGGAGTAAGTAGTAGCTCCGACTACCCTCACATGGGGTTAGTGATGTATTGGGTAACGATGTGTCTTGGAACTTTTGCTTAATTCAGAAGCCTGCTAACATGCCATCACATTTTCACACGTGTATTGTAACTGTTGTAAGACTAATATTGAATAGTTTTGATGCATGTTTCTTTAACCTATGTTTCACATTTGAACTATTTCACTTGTTGTAATACACAATCTATTAATGAAAATGTGTTGTATATGTTGTCAATTATCTCTCACCCATGTAGACTACTCTCCCGGACATCAGACAATAATTTCACATAAAACTTGTTGTAAAGAACTGTTTCACTCGTGTGGAGTAATCCATTGAGTCTTATACATGTTATCTTCCTTTTTGTGTTGTGACTATCATTTCGGTGTGGACTGCTCCATGGGAAGCTATGCTCCTATTGTGTTGTGTGTATCTAGTAGCATTGGGACTACTCCCAACTGACTTGGGACTCACTCTCACCCTCTCCCTCAATAATGAAAGAACCATTGACACAAGTGACACTTACAGTCACCAGGCACATGAACCTAACCTCTTGAAGACAAATCATACCACTCTTCTATGATGACAAGCAAGAGTTGAGGAAAATCCTTAAGATAATGGCAACTGGGCCATCGTATGGGATGGGACTCCCACACCAAATAGTGTGAGGTCTAGTTGCGAATTCATACCAGGATGATCCGCTGAATATTGGCAGGTCGAACACCATCAACAAGTCCTCCTGCTGCTATCGAGGACCAATAAAAATGTAGTCATGCTTAGTCAACTACCGCATTTTCCCAATGCCTCTTGCTTAGCGCATCCCTTTGACACTTCTTTAAATATTTCAGACTATGTCCACTGGGATTACATCACTAGTGGTACATGTATTGTTATGATATATGACACATGTCACTCAAAAAGGTTCCCTTTGGATGACCAAAATTTTTTAATATGGCTCCCTCATGTCCACCCCCGATTGGTCTATGAAGATGTTGTTGGAAATTGGATAAACGAGCTCTCCCTGTTATATTTCATGACATCTACTTAACTAGCTCTCATGGATCCATTAACTCTAGTGATGGATCCATTTACTAATACCTATGGGTTTTAGTGTAATGGAAATATTGATTCCAACAATTGGTATCAAAGAGGTCCTTCAGAAGAAGCTTTATCACTTGAAGGGAGATTCATCAAGTTGGCAAATCAATAGGAGGTAGCATCTATCAGGCCACCATTGTTTAATGGATCCAACTTGGTTTTGTGAAAGTCATAATAAGATATTATCTATAGTCACTTGGAACCTATGTTTATGTAGTTATTGGAGGATGTTTTCGGAATCCATCCCCCATTATCATAGATGATGCAAAAAACAAAAATATGAAACCAATGCAAAGGTTGTCAATGCTCTGTTGGGAAGCTTGGCAGAATCATAATTTGTAAAGGTCACACAACTGAATACCATGAAGACTATATGGGACAATATTATCCATATTTATGAAGGTGACACTAAGTTAAAGAGCTCCAAACTTCAAATTTTTTGAATTCAATATTACACCCTCAGAATGCATAGTGATGAAAGTATTGCAATTTTCTTTCTTAGGGTAGATGAGATAGTTAATGCAATGATAAATCTTGGTGATGAAGTAAAAGAATCGATGATTTTTTATAATATCCTAAGATTACTAACCCCTAAATTCGATTTGAAAGTCTCGCCATTGAAGAAATGCAGGATATTAAGAACCTTACTGTTGACCGAATTCATGGGATATTAATGTTACACCAGACAATCCCTCTTGAGGACATAATTGATCTCCCTAGATCCTAAATGGGAACTAGAAACAATCATGACAATTGAATTGATTCTTTTCCTAAGTTGAACTTCTTCGAATTATAAGAATTATAGCTAATGGATGAGCCTCTGTCCTATTCCACAAAATGCCTAATGAAGATCCCTTGTTGTGACTTGATGTAGTTCTTCAATGCTTCATAAGACCTGCAAACATTGACCATAAAAGGACCAAAAGCACATGTGATATAATAATCCAAAAAACTTAGCCTAATGATCAAATAAATTAGGGATTTAATTTCCCTTAATAAAAATTATGAACAATTGCAAACCATTCATCATCATATTGTAGCAGCTACAATCACCCACCATAATTTTAGCTCGCATTCAAATTTCAGGGCCTACTTTGAATCTTGCAATCGATCGCCCTTAGTCATTTATTGGTAATATGATGGTCTCAAGCTATCATCCTTGATCCTAAAGAGTTGCCTGTGCTCTCATATTTTTATATCATATGTCATTTTCGGGCATAGCGATTGTTGTGTGTCATGCAATGGGAATGTTGTCTTGCTTCAAGGGAATTGTGTGTATAGGAGTGGTTTCCATCACATAGACATGTTTCACACTCACCTAATGCACTGACTTCACGAAGTTTGTTGCATCAAGAAAAGTATGTATTTTTTATTATGGGTGGTCTATGTGTCCGTGTGCAATCACACTCGAGTCTTATCAATGTTTGCATATGTTTCATTGATCTCACACTTTTCCTTTTTTCCAAGAAGCATAGACTCACCCAACTTCCTGCAACTATGTGCTTTGGTTTTGCAACCATCAAGCTTCCTCTCTTGCCTATTGAAACCCCATAGTGCACAAATATGCCAACCTCCCTTGCTTGTTGAAACCCCGCAGTGTGCAGAGACACCAACCTCCCTTGCCTGCTGAAACCCCACTGTGCGTAGAGGCCCCAACCAGCACTGCTCTGGAGAAATGTGCAAAGAAATCCAGCAGCACTCCACTAATAAATTTTGCAGATGTGTCCTCTCAAAACCCCTGTCTTGCAGTAATGGTTTGAGGCTCAAAACTACACAGCGTTGTCCAAGTTGTCTTTTCGTCCTCACATGCAGAAATTGCAAATACAAATCTCCCAGGACCTCATCTCAGCAGCAACCATTGCTCATTGAAATTGTACAGACCTACCTCTTAGTGGCTACACGAAAAGGTGACATGCTGAAATCACTTCCAAGGAGTTGAGGAGAAGGACCAAGGAACCAACTAAGGGAAAATATCAGGACCACATGTAAACTTCATCGGATGCATGACTATCTTGAGGGTAAGTATGGTAAGTATGAAACATCTTTCGAGGTACACCTCTCAACTGAGTTCGTAGGATTGCTTGTCATTATCATATCATCTTGTCCTTAGTAACATGCATGTGTGCAAACATGAAAAGTCACTTTATGTGTTGCTTCTACATGTCGTGCATATTTTTCACTTGTTCAACCAACTATCGGCTTCTACATTTTGATTGCTATGCCGTGATTGTGACTATGTTTTGGTCATGTACAAGGTACTCGCCTTGTGTGTACATGTTGTGTTTGCTGTGAAAGCATCTGTTGCACTCACGCATGAAGTCATATGCATTGTCGCAAAAGTGTCATCGTGATTGTCCAACGATTAATCATGAGTGTAACACTTGTCATCTCACACCGTCGGTTAGTCATGTTGATCATGTATGTGTGGATGGTTTGAGTCGTCTCATCATCAAGTCATCTGAACCTTCACCCTGCCACCGAATCGATCAACTGTCACCCAGAACAGTGCAGAAGCACCAAGAAAGTCATTTCAAGCTGCGCTGCGTGTAGGCTGATCAATCAATCTTCTTGTTGGTCAACGGGAGAATTTGACTCGAAAATTACCCTTGGACTGACTCCCCTCAAAAATTGTGTAGAGGCTATAGACCTTGCTCGCTCTGCTTTTTGAGAAAATTGTGTAGACACACCAGACAAACACCAGTGCATGTCCTTGTCTCCCTTAGAAAATTACGTAGTTTTCCTATCCATCCCACCAGTCAATCGCCCATCTTCTCACCTAGAAAACTATGCATATTTCATGAGAAATCCCTCTGCTACCCAATAGTCCACTCAGCTGAGAAACTGTGCAGAGGTGATCAGCAAGCCAGCCCCCCAACATCAGCGCAATTTTTCCCACCAATAGCCTGCTGCCAGTTCCCTCCAGGAATTACAGAGTTTTGGTTGTTAAGATCCCACAACTGACTACTAGTTCCCTCAAGGAATTGCACAATTTTTGTTGCCAAGGTGCCAGTACCCAACTACCGATTCCCTCCAAGAATTGCGTAGTTTTTGTTGCCAAGGTCTGAGCAGCTAGCTACGAGCTCCTCTAGGAATTGAGTAGTTTTGGCTGCCAGGATCTTGCTGTCTGCTCCTTGCAAAAATTACACTGATTTTGTTTGCTCAGTCTTCCCACAGCTCGGACTGCTCCTCCCAAAAATTGCACAGTTTTGTCCACCAGCTGAGCTAGACCTCATGGACAGTCACTGTCGATCCGAGTTTCCCATCACCATATCCTAGTGAATTTTGTGTAGTTTTCACCAGCAGTGCTTGGAGCCGCCATCCTAGCTCAAAGATTGCAACCTTATCTTCTCTCCCAGTCACCTACATCCGAAACGATCATCCATCATGGTAGACTAGGAGGTTTATGGATTTTATTTTGTCTCATCATGAGTGACTGCAAATACAGGTACACAAACAAACATGGCATGATGATGGATGGGATGAACAAAGAGAGTACATGTAGAAGGACATGTTCGTCAATGGACGAACAAATTATGGATGTAAAAAGACGTGCTCGCAAACTGACGATCATGAAAATATGTGTTCACAAACAGTTGGATGAGCGAACATGGGAGGATATGTTCACAGATAGATAGACAACCAAACATGCACTTTTCACGAATGGATGAAATTGTCAATCATGCCAACATACAAGCATGAAAAAATGTGTGAATCCAACATCAAGCACACCCAACGGCCATCGAAGTCTTCATGTCAAGTCTTGTGATGAGTCATGTCATCTACATCTCCACTGTGGGCCATGTTGTTAATCAATGTAATGTAACGTGGAAGTCCAAGAGACCCACTTGTCATATGAAGAGTCATGTAAATTTGAAAGGTCATGGAATTCAAATAGTCATGAGGGAAGTCAAACACCCACAAGGGTCAATTTCACCCTTGGCTATAAATACCCCCTCATTTGTACATGCAAAGAAATTTTTCACCTCAACTCTTGCCACATAGCCTTGAGAGTCTGTAATCTTTTCTTTGATGAGTAAGTAGTGGCTCTAACACCCCACCCACAAGGTTAGTCAAGTATGGTGTAATTATGTGCCTTGGAACTTTCTCTTAATTTAGAATCCTGCTAAGAGGCCAACATGTTTTCAATGTATTGTAATTGTTGTAAGACTAATCTTGAACACTTGTAATGCATGATGCTTTAACACATGTTTAACAATTGAACTCATTCAGTTGTTCTAATAAATATATTTATGAAAATTTGTTTTATAATTTGTTAACGTTGTCCTTTCTATGTTGGTTACCTCCCCAAACATCAGACATAACCTTTCAGGTAAACCTGTTATAACGATTATGTTTGTCACTTATATTTCTGTTGAATCTCTATTTGAAGAATCTGAAAGGCTTGACCTTAAATCCCCAATATTTAGATGACTGAAAAAGTCTCAAAATGCCATGTGATGTTGAATATGAATGTGAGGTGAAGAATATGTAAAGAAATTAAAGACAATATGTTGTGTTTAACAGGAACTATTCTTTGTAATTTAGAGGAAATATATAGAAAGAGATTTTAAATATGGGATCACCCTTTAAGGAGTTTAACTTCATTTAAATAAGTAAATAAATACCTGCAACTTCATTACCATGTTTAAAGAGATGAATAAACAAAATGACACATAGTGGAGAAATAAAAAAATCATAGCCAACATGTATGGAAACTCCTAATTCTTTCATTAATCATCAGTTTATCAAGTACAAAATAGTATAGCCTTTCGCTTTACAAAATTTTGACCCTTTTTTCATAGATTTTCATCTTTTTATACATTCATGAGACAATTGGTAACTGTCAAAACTATCAAACTGTTTATCTAACTATCTAAAAGTAAAAATCATTTTAAAATGTTACATTAGAGGGTAAAAGACACCTCTTTCCCAAAAAATAAGATAATAGAAATTAAACTATGATTGGTGATTGTTGATCACTGTTTGAATCTAAGACTTAGGTGGGCTGATCTGCTGGTGTGCCCTTTGCCTGTTCTATCATCCATTCATTGAAATTTCTCCATAGTGGCACATTTGATTTAGGTGCTTCTTCTAGTTTATCAAGTGTTATCCTGAATGTTGTATTCCTACTATAAGCAGGCTTATCTGTAAACAAAGTTTTCACCACCCACAGAAGTTTAAAATATTTATGAAGATAATTTACAGTAGTGGCTCCCTTCAACACTGTTGTCTTTTCATGAGTGTTACTAATCTTGCTCTTTGTTTCAACCAACAAAGTTTCATATGTTTTCCATGACAGCAGATTTCCCTGTAGATCCCAGCAAGAGGGAAGCCCAGCCCTCACTCTTTTATCAAACAACATGCTAAAGTTAGAGATAGCTTCCTTTATCTCCTTTAACTTCTTTTCAGTAGTATTCCTATAGATATTTCTAAAAATCATTTTGTTGAAATCAATTGCACATAGTGTCCTATCTTGAAGGTCATTCTCTTTAAGCTCCGAAGCATATTTGGAATTGATAAACTCTATCATTCTTTTGGCAAATTTTGATCTATCTAGATCCTTCTGCTTGTCATTCATAACTTCACCTTCCATATATCTGACAAGTTATTTTT
Source organism: Pinus taeda (assembly GCA_000404065.3). Taxonomy (NCBI): domain Eukaryota; kingdom Viridiplantae; phylum Streptophyta; class Pinopsida; order Pinales; family Pinaceae; genus Pinus; species Pinus taeda. Next base: position 33,226 of record APFE030756130.1, read on the forward strand.
CATCAAACATAATGACAAGGAACTCCCAGATGTTCCTGATAATCTCAATGATTTCATCCCATAAAATCTCCCTAGCTTGAATTAAGGACATATTACCCTTCATTTTTTCTTTCAATCTTTTCACCTCTTCTTCAATCCTTAATAAATCTTCCCAGTACTTCTTTGCATTCTCCTTTTCTGTCCTTACTTCATATTAACTCAAATTTAACAATTTGCAGGCCGTTTCCAATTCCCTTTGTACTTTCTTGGTATCATATTCGGCCATTTTCAATTCTGTTGCCAATTGCAATACCTGCGCTACTGGATCTTCTACATTTGTTGGCATGACTATTGTACAAACATGAGAACTCGCTTGTTGTTTTAGTTTATCCAAAGATTCTTTAAGTAACGAAACTTCTTCAGTTTTCTGCAGTACACCTTGTAATAGCTTCTCTTTTTCATTTTCTACTTTAGCTATCCCTGTAGCAATGGGATGTTCCCTTGTTGGCAGATTTAACTTTTTCTTCAAAACTCCAATCTTTGCCTTAGCAAATTTGAACAGCTCTTGTACTGTAGCTTGATCATCAGGGTTGATACCTATTTTGACAATAATGTTCTTGAATTCTTCTACCTGGGCATTCAGGGTCCTAGAATTGGCTTTCTCCAATTTCAGCTACTGAATTACCTTGTTCAACATTTTCTCTGCTTTAACAACAACTGCATTAGTTTTGTGTAATTCATTAACAATCAATTGCCCAATTTGCATATGCAATTTCATCTTGTCGAGCATGGGAAGCTTGTGAGTATCAACAATCAAATTAATAGTTTTGAAACTGCTGGAAAATCCATCAGACATCTCAAAAGGATGAGAGAAAGCAATTTTAAGTTGTCTTCTCTCCAATTCCATAGAAGATAACAATCTTGTTTGTTCAGGAACAATTTGAGACTTAGTTTGGGCCTCCATATTTACTTGCACCTTTTTATTTCTTTCAACAATTTGAGCAAACATATTTTGAATTAAGGGAAACTGATCATGAACAGGCTCTGTTGAAGATGGAGAGGCTAGTGCACCCTATGTTTCTCCTAATTGAATTATTATGCCAGGTTGAACTGCAGTCGCTGCATTCAAAATTTTAGCTCTTTTATCTGCTTTTGCTTCTTCTTCATCCAAGTCAATAACATTTTATCTAGCCCTCTTGGCACCCTTTTCTGAAATCCAAGAGTTTCAATCTCTATCCCTTGGGTGACTTCTAAACCTTCATTTTCCATCTTCTATGTTTCTAGTCTACTCTCATTTACAAATGACGAATACCCATTCTCCATCCTCCTCTTGGAAATAACCTGGTGAGGGTCATAGGCCCACTCGAAAACTTGTAAGAGACACATGACATTTAATAGCCTCTCAACCTTCAAGCAACTTGTCTAGTGTTCACAATGAAAGGACTTACTCCTCTGGGTAAAATAAATAACCTTTTTTCATGTGAACAAAATGGACTTGATCCACATTCAAACCCTGTATGATAAATTCCAGGGCAAAAAGCCTCATTGGCACAAATTTGGGCAATCTATATGGTTTAATTGAGGCTCCATAAAGCCTAATCTCTGCATGATCTTCAAAAACATACCAGTCACCACACCTCACATATTTTCTCAACTGAAGGAATTCCTGAGCTTTGGGAAGAAAAGATGGAGATGAGGTTCCGTTAAAGAACTTGTAAACCACCAGAAGGAATAAAGAGGTGAAATGAAACAATCCACTATCCCCTGGATCACCTCTGACCAAGTCTATCCAAAATACCCCACTGATTGTTTTCTCTTGTTTGGATCAACAACATTTAATTCCAACCCTGAGAGGTGCACAACATTGTGGTATAAAAATAGATAAGTAATGACTGAAGGAAACTTAAAAGATCCAGTGAGAGGTGGAGTCATGAACTGAGTATTAATGACATTTACCCAAAAAGATGGAATATCTAGCACTACCTCTAGCTTCATCATTAAGGAGAAGAATCCCAACACCACCTTATCAATATGTCTGGAATCTTCTTTCCCTAAAATATTTCAAATTACTTGCAAGATTCGTCTTATATCAACTGCGAAATATCTAGAGAGGACAAGTTACCATCTAGAGAGAATTGTCCTGACTTAGGAGCTAAGAATGATGTGACATGAGATAATTCTTGGGGTGACAAGCTATCATAATGGGAGACCAGATATTCCTCAATAAAGGTGGTGTATGTTCTAGACACAGGGTAATTTAGTGCTTGGTAAATTAACTGAGTGGTTACCTAGAAAAAATTTTCTCGAGAGTGATTCATTATGAAGCACTTCTTAGGGTACATGGCTAAGGCTAGCGATTGGATGAATTTAGGAAACAAGTGTCTGAGGGACAAAGGCTGCTAAAACACTTGAAATAACCATTGCCATCGATATAGGGGACGTTTTCTGGTTCAGAATGACTTCTTGATATAATGGTAGATGCTTAATTACACAGAGGGTATCAAAAATATCGTGTTCGACATCCATTAATGGGCTATGAATGATTGAGGAAGAACTTATTTGCTCGGCGATGGCATCTGGTGGGTGATAGTTTCTGACTCGAAATACAGTTGTTGAAGACAATTGTTGACTCAGAATATTGAATTAGAAAGGAATCTTCTCTGTTTTGTAAGTGAATGATTAATACATCATTCTCTTTTACACTTAGATTATATACAAAAACCAAACGAGGGAAGAAATCTGCAATAAATGCTGTGAAATAAATGTTTTGTATTAATGGAGTGCTCGATGAGGTGGCAGGGTATAGTGAGTGATGTGGGCAATTAACGAATGAAGGTGGCAGAAGATGTGGAGTGAGCAATGTGGAGCAGAATGATTTGGGTGGCCCATGGCACAGGTAAGGAAATGTATGAGAGCTTTATCAGAGTTGAACCTCCACAGTAATATCAGGCCGTAGATTGTGGTCAACCATGCCAACATCATGGTCAACTATGGGGGTTGAGCCTGAATTAATTTTCATGCTCGTTGCTTCCCCGCAGCACACCTTAACGTGCTTATCGAGTTATCACTTGATCGCGCCTCTTGAACCTACATGAACTTTAGTAAATGGGTAGGGCCCATTTACATTGTCGATTTTTTCTTTTTAAAACAAAATAATACTCCGATGTTTAGATATTTTTGATTTTTCAGAAATTCATACATAATATTTGATTTTGTTTTTTTTTCTTTTGTAATATTATTAAGAAACTTCAAATGGCAATGGATGCTACAACAATATGATTATCACAGTCTTCAAATTGAATATTAAATAGCCATAAGTAAGAAAACCTTTAAACTATGTTGAGAAGGTTTAACAGAATATGCTTAAGCTTACAAAAGATACTGATGATTTATTGATTTAGAGGGATCTAATTAAATAGATAGTTAATATAATTCATTCTCTTTATATATGATCATGTCAGAAGCTTATAGGAAAATATTGAGACTCAATTACTCCTACATAGTTATCTCTATAGATCATAAGAATATGAAGAAAAACATTGTGAATATAACAGGGAAAATGAAACTGTATAAATCAAAATTCAGAATCATTTGCTTTGTATTAATGATTCAGAAAAGTCAAGTACATTCAATTCTTAGAAATGCTTCTTCAAGGGTGCAACCCTTAATAACTCATGAAAGAGAGTTATTTTTTTTCGTAAGCTACTGTAGGTTCTTTTCTATTATATGTAACTAAGATTTAATATGTACAATCAATTGGTGCCCTCAACCTGCCCTGAAGGGAAACCGTGTCTGTTGGTCCCCAAAATCTGAAAATGTCAACCAAAGCATATGACTAAATCATGTTTCTTACTCTATCAACAGACAACTCTATATTCCTATCTACTATACTAGTTCAACAGTTTTTCAAAAAAATTTGATACTCCTAGTGACTAACATAATGTTCATTTGTAAACAAAATAGAAATATTCAATATACCATGGACTCCAGCTTGATCTCCTCCTCGTGCTGCAAATTGGTTATCTTCTTCATCAGAATTTGAATTTCCTTTAATCTGCTATCATGCCTTAGAAGAGTAAGTTGAATATTGTCCATCTCCCTTCTCAGGTTTGGTATTCCTTGAGCTATTTCAGTCATCTCTTCAGCTACCCATTCCATGGCTTTACCTAATAACCGTTTCAATACCCAATAAATGTGCAGAGCTTGTTTATACAGGGATAAACGTCCCCTTGTATGTCCTAGGTCCGGTAAGAGACTGTTTCAGTCCTCCATTTCAGGGTTTGAGGCTTCCTGTAATACGTTATTTTCCAGCTCCTGTATAATTCTTCTAATGTCTGCATGCGTCCCTTCATTATTGTTAGTGCTCAAATCTTCCTTAGGCTGAAATAAGGCAAGACTCAAGGCCACATCAAACCACGCTCAGCCTCGTAGCTAGCCCTATGATGACAGGAGAGGGCTCTCTCCGGGTCAAACTCGGAAAAAGGTAATCAAGAAGGCTTGAGATGACTGAATTGATGACTAATTTTAGGCTAGGTATTAAGTACAAAGAGTTTAGGATTGATTTTTTATGATTTTGTTGAAATCAAGGGAAAGGTAATTTTGGGTGCGGGGATGAGGCACAGTTTTTGCAGAGGTTCACTTGGGGCAATATAGGCAATTGTTTTGATGCCTTAAAGCAAGTGAGATGGATATATCAGACCGGTGAGAGGCTAAGGAGAGCAAGGGGTCTCAATGATTCTCCTTAAAGTGAAGAAAACATAGAATATTAAACAAATTTAAAGGCAGAGCATAGCAATTTCATGGATTCTACCTTAACACTTCATTTTCTTAATAAGAGAAGATTCAATAGAGATAATGATACACATACACAACTTAAAAGTACTGAGAGAAACACACCATCAAGACATAAAGCCACATGGATCCCAAATACTGCTGCAAAACCCTGGCCTTTCCTTTACCAAAAATGTTGATAAGATATGTACAATATAGTCTCAAAACTATCCCAGGAGTCCAACTGTTATCACTCAGGTTGTCCCTAGGCTCCTATAGGGATACGGCCGAGGTAACCACAAACCAATCTTTGGATTGCAGGTTCTAGCCCACCTGTAATCAGAGAGGGCTCTCTTTTAATGAGTCAACTTTGTTGATGATTTTAGGCTAGCTTTTGGCTCAGGGGTTTTCGTTTGTTTTTGGATGGAAGGGAATGATTTGAGGAAGAGAGGAAATTTATGAAGTGATAAGTTTCAAACCATTGGGCATGGAGTCGCCGGTTAGGATTATCAGTGCGTTTTTCTGGTCATAAGAGAAATAATGAAGCATGATAGCTGTTCATAACACAATCTTCAGGCTAAAGAGTGAATGATATGTAAGGAATGAGAGGCACTTAAGAATCTCTCATTTAACTTAACAGAGGGAAAGATGATCTCTATCTAGGGGCAATGAAGGATCCCTGGATAACTGTCTTGGTTTAATGAAAACATGAGCCATGTGGAATTCATATTTATGCTTAAACAGAAGAAAACATAAAGAAACAATAGAAATTGAGCATAGAGTGTATTTAAACAAATTCTAAACTAATATTTCTTTCTGTTGTTTAAGAGCGTAATTCATGTATGAAAAACAAAGGTAAGAAACACTTATTGAGTTATGCACAGCAAGAGAATTCCATAGTCAGTCTTTAACCAGTAAACACAGTGAACAATCCATTCTCCAAGGCTCATAAGGAGTCTCTGATTATAGAAACTTATCAAACATTACAGTGCGAGTCTCTCCTGGAGCAAAATCAGCTAGGGACAGCTTGTCGACTAATCCACCAACTAAACAACCCCCTTTTCATACAATATTCAGGGTTCTCTTTATAGTGCAAATATCTCAAACTTATTTATTACAATTGACCTAAAACAGGTCTACAAAAAGAGCTTTCTAAACCTAAACTTGTGCCAAAATTAAGTGCAAGTAAATATCTATTGAAATTGTGTCAGAGGTAGCTGGATCCAAAGGAGTGCAATGTGGCCCTTGGAGCCTCGATGCAGTACTGCTGGAATAACTGTGCTTTGGGATCTATAGTTCTGTTCTGGTGTGAGTTAAATGTGCAATAATCATGATTTGAGAGTTTTGAGTGGCCTCGCCTTCTTTTTTGACTTTGCTGGAAGGTATTTAATTTTCTCCTACTTTGGGCCGCTGTTAAGAGCTTTGCTGATACTCTTTGCCACTACATTGATGGTCTTTTCCGCTTGCTGATACTCTTTGACGTGATTTTTCCCTGTTGATTTGATCTGATACTCTTTGTTAGCGCTTGAGATTTCACCTCAGGCTGAGAAACACAAACCTTCAAGGCAACATCAAACCATTTCACCTCGTAGCTAGCCCTACGGGGTATGAGAAGGCTCTCTCCGGTCAATCTCGTTAAATTTTTAATGGGAAGAGATGAACAATCAAGGTAACACAGATATTAGGCTAGTAAACTGATTTGAAAGTTGATTTGGGGGTTTTTTGGGGTTTTTTGGTGGCAAGTTGAGGATCTACAATTTAGGGTGCGGGGATTGAGCTTAGTTTTTGCAGGTGGGTCTTTGGGGCAAGGTAGGAGTTTGTGCTGATGCTTTTAGCTGAGATGGATGATCAAGGAGGAAAGAGGAGAAGCTAAAGAGGGCAAACAATGACTTTGAATCCTCTTTAGACAATGGAAAACATAAACATTAAACAAATTTGAAAGCTGAGCATGACGTGCATGAATTCAAACTTTATCACTTCATTTGTTTAATAAGCTACAGTAAAGAAAGATATGGAACACATAAACACACTTAAAATTACAATAAGAGAAGACACCATCAACACAAGAGTCCACAAGAATCCAAATGATGTCTGCAAAACCCTGGTCTTCCTTTTCCTCAAATTGCAGAGATACAAGTAAAATATACAATAGGAGCTTCTCCCTCAAGAGTCCAACCATGAAAATGAGTAAGAGAAGGCATAATATAGAAGATCTAACTCCTTCCCCACCTCTAGGGGTCGAGCTCAGCTTCCTAGGAGCTGTTTCAACTAATTCTAAACTAATCACTAGATAATAGGCAGTCAAAACAACTTGCCTCTAAAACTTAGGAAACCTATCCATGCATTAAATATTTACCATTTACATCAAGGAAACTTCTAGAAGTGTTCAAGGAGAGTAAAAGTATCTAAGTGCCATGAAAATTACACAAAAATCCATCACTTACATGCCTCAAAAGTCAACCAAAGTAAAAACAGTGTTTTGCTAGCCGAACTGGTCAAAACAGTGAAATTTCCCTGAGTGGTCGCGCCCCTCACTTTGACTGGTTGCGTGCATTGACAGCTCTTTTTGAGGGCCTTCCCAGTGTCCAAATCAGGTGCAAGATAGCTCATTGGAAAGGTCTATGAGTCTAATTTCCAACCCCACTAGAATTTCTGAATTCGGAGTTGATTTGACCCCTCAAAAGTCATTTCTCCCAAGGCAGCTTTCTGCAACTCAAAAAAGGGGCAGAAAGTCAAAATTTGCATGTATTTTGAGCTTTTGGGAGCCCAAATCTTCATAGAATCTCAAACCCATCCATAGGCAAGTGTATTTTTTCATGAAAATTCCAAAAATGCAAAGTTTTCCCCATTCTAAGTTTCCCCCATGTATGGTTGCGCGCAGGGTGAGACCAGTCAAATGGCCAAAACCTGTAAAATTCCCAAAAATACCAAAAATGCCTCAAAACTCTCAAAATTTCTTGGGTTTTCTGCTAGGAGGAGGCTAAGGAGTAT
>APFE030756138.1:4416-208983 GCA_000404065.3 Pinus taeda
GGTGAAATTACGGTTTCAATAGGGGGAGGTTTCGGGAAGCGGTTTAAAAAAGTATTCACTCATGGCAACAAAAAAAACTTAGAGTAAAATAGAGTACACTTGGAGCAACAATAAAAACTTAAGATTAATTTTTAATTCATCATGAAAATACATTCACATGAGGCTGCGGTTTATTCACTAAATTTGGTCTACAATTTCTCCTCACCTTGCTCTTTTTCTCTCTTACTTGCAAAATGACTTTTACTTCCATAACAAAATAAGCTTGGAGCAACAATAAAAACTTAAGATTAATTTCTAATTCATGAAAATACATTCACATGAGACTGTGGGTTATTCACCAAATTTGGTCCACGATTTTCTCAAACAAAATTTGGTCTACAATTTTCTCCACCTTGCTCTTTTTCTCTCTTACTTGCAAAATGACTTTTACTTCCATAACAAAATAAGCTTGGAGCAACAATAAAAACTTAAGATTAATTTCTAATTCATGAAAATACATTCACATGAGACTGTGGGTTATTCACCAAATTTGGTCCACGATTTTCTCAAACAAAATTTGGTCTACAATTTTCTCCACCTTGCTCTTTTTCTCTCTTACTTGCAAAATGACTTTTACTTCCATAACAAAATAAGCTTGGAGCAACAATAAAAACTTAAGATTAATTTCTAATTCATGAAATACATTCACATGAGGCTGTGGCTTATTCACCAAATTTGGTCCACGATTTTCTCTTCACCTCGCTCTTTTTCTCTCTTACTTGCAAAATGACTTTTACTTCCATATTTATCTGAACATACAATTTTACATTAATACATGACAAATCAAATAATTAATACGTTGTTGTTGTTGAGTGTGCGCAGGTGTTTGTGGAGTATGCACAATAGTTGTGGATTGAGTGCTTGCCCATATCTATTTACCAAAATACATTAAATGCCTTAAATTCTTTGTTGTGTTGCAGAAAAATTCTTTGCTGTGTTGCGGAATGGTTAGCGTGGAACTTTTGTTCTCGCTTTAGTCATTCCATCTTCAAACAAAGACACAACTTCCAAAAATACTTCTGACTAGTATGGCTGTGGTCACGGTTTTTAACGCGATGGTTGGGATTAATATTTCCAACACTCCCCCTTAATCACAATTGCCGCCATTGACAAATCCAAAACAATTTCTGAGATAAACAAAAATTTTACATACCAATGGCTTTGTGAAGATATCAGCAAATTGTTCTTGTGACCTACAGTGTTGCAACACATTTTCATCATTGTTAATCAACTCTTTAATAAAATGATACTTAACATCAATATGCTTGGTCTTTTTGTGAAAGACAAATTTTTTTGACAATGCAATTGTTGAAGTGTTGTCGCAGAAAATAGTTGTCTTTCCCTCTTGGTTATGACGAAGATGTGTTGGAGTTTGACAACTAATTATGTAAATGTATACATTGTATTAATTAATGCCAAGTTAGTTTCATACCGAAGCAACAGTTATTTAACGGAGAAGGCTTTTATATAACTAAGGAATGTCCAGACTATTGTAATTGAGGAGAATCATTGTTGATTTAATAGAAAATCCATCCCTTGCCCCGTGGATGTTTCCTTGACACTTTGTCAAGTTTTTACCACGTAAAACATTGTGTTTTTACTTGTGCCTTTGCATTAAGTTTCATTAAGTTTAATTTATATATTTCCCAGTTAACTAGAGCATTGGGTTGAGTGGAGAAAACTGGGAGCACTCGAAGAGAGACACTGCATGGCAGCCGCTGAAGAAAAAGAAACCCGTCTTTTTTTTGTGTAGTCGTTGAAAGAAAAGAAAGCCATTTTTTTGTGCAGTAGCTTAAGAATAAGAAACCCATCATTTTTTTATTTAAGCCACCAGTCCAACAAGGAGCAGTTACTGAAGGAAAAAATGGTTCATTCCCATCATTCCAACTGGTTGAAGATTTCGAAGAGTTCTGATCCAGATTTAAACAGGAACGCAATAAAATACAAAGATAACCATAAAGACATATATGCAGTGGAAATAATACTTCATTTCATTACTGTAAAATACTGAAATATGCTTACAAACAGAAATGGAAATAAACCAGCTGGTAGCTTATCTCTGAGAAGAGATGTAGCAGCTACATGCCTATGAACAGTCTTACAATGAGGCTCAAGGGCCTTTTTATTATTGAACAATAAGAGAAAACCGTAAACAACCAAAACCCTAACCCGAGGAGATGTAACACCAAGAGTTTGTGGGCCCCGTTGGGGTGAGTTGGACAGCCAACTTCCCGAGGTCGCGAATTGGTCATATTATCTCCATTTGAAGCGCATGATAGCCCGTTGGAAAGATCTCTCCAAGGACTACGACGAAAAATTCAATTTTAGGTAGAAAATTGCTGGCAGTAGATTTCCCAAAAAATGTCGTTTAGGGCCTCTTCAGAAGTTTAGGATCCGAAAAACTGCTAAAAATAGTAAATTGTGCTATAAGAAAGGAAACTAAAAAATAAAATAGACAATTGTGGGGGTCCAAATGGGATAGGTGGGTGGCCACCAACATCCACCTGGATCAAGTTCGAAGGGAGAAAAAGCTTTTTTGAGCATTGTCGGGGCTTGGAATAGTGCAAGCTGATGCCCACGCTAAAATTTGTCGCCTAAGAAAGCCATCAAAAATAATTTGAGCCCGTTTGGAAGTTTAAAAAACAGAGCCATGATGCTGGAGACAAAAAAACGTTGTCGCTGTCAAGTGAAGGAGCCTACTTGTTTTTTTTAAGGAGAAGAGTTGTCATCATTGCTGTTGTTCAGGAAGAAGGCTGCATTGAAGCCGTTATTTCTGTTGAGGAAGAAGGCTTCCACAAGAGCTGAAGCCACTAATTTTTTTTAAATCAGTGAGTGCCAGAGACAATGCCATTTCGGTTTGCCTTCTCGAGTCCGTTGAAGTCCACTGGAGGAGAAACCTGCTGTCTGAGGGTTTGGTGAAAATAGAGTAGTTGTTTGTACAGACCAGGTAATTCTTTTTAATTTTGACAGCAAAAAGAAAAGAAAAAAAATTTCAATGCAGAATTTTTTGTGTTTTGGTAAGGTTTTTTTTTGGTTGAAAAAAAAAGGAAATTTTTAAGGAGCAGTGAAACTGTTTTTTTTTTTCCAAGTAACTGGAAAATTGGAAAGGGATTGAAGTGGGTTTGAAATATGATTTTTTTTCCAATTAACTGTAAAATTAGAAAAGGTTTGAAGTGGGTTTGAAGTTTTTTTTGTGAAAATTCTGGAATTTTTGGGGTCAATTTTAGAAATGTTTTTTTAAATAAAAGAATTGAATCAAGAAGAAGAGAATCAGTATTTGTTTCGATCATTGAGAAATAGAAATTGAAACTAAAAGTGAACCCTTAGTTGGAAGAACCCTAGGAAGGAAATCTAGAAGCTGATTTTTTTTAACGATATAGGAAGAAAATGGCCAAGATGACGAATACGAAGTTCAAGGTGGAGAAATTCACCAGCAAGAACAACTTTGATTTATGGAAACTGAAAGTTAGGGATTTGTTGGTGCAATAAGGGCTGCACAAATCTTTGGACGGGGCAAATAAGAAACCTGTTAGCATGATAGATTCAAACTGGGAGGATTTAGATGCCCGAGCTCTCAGTACCATTAGGTTATCCTTGACGGATGATGTTCTCTTCAACATTGTTGAAGAGAATACAACTAGAGGTCTAGGAAAAACTATATATGACAAAGTCGTTAACCAATAGAATTTATTTGAAAAGACTATTGTACAGTGTTCGGATGAAAGAGGGTACAAAAGTTGTAGAATATTTATATGTTTTTATACACTTATATGCCAATTATCAGATATGGAAGTTAAAATCCAGGAAGAAGACAAAGCTATAACCTTGTTGAGCACTACGGATTCTTTGAAATTTGAATCAGTTGTGGGAGTTCTCTTATCTGAAGAAGTACGAAGGAAATTCAATACTGAGACAACTGCACCAGAAGCCATGACAACTAGAGAATGGTCAAAGGAGAGAGGAAAAAAAAGGGGGTCTTCTAGATCAAAATCAGAGGGAAAGAAGTGTAAAGCAAAATGTTGGCACTACAATAAAATTGGACACCTCAAGAAAGACTGTTGGAAACAAAAAGAGTCTGATAACCCGCAGAAAGAAGCAAATGATGTTGATTCAGGTATGATAGACGAATTTTTATCTGCTGAACAATTATGTATGATAGATGAAACTTTACTTATATGTAATGTCTCTCAGGATTTTGAAAGTTGGCTGTTAGACTCTGGTGTTTTTCATCACATGTGTCCACAAAGAAATTGGTTTACTTCATATGAAGATGTAAATGGCAGTTCTATGTTTATGGGTAATAATGTATCATGTCAGATTGTTGGGACGAGAAATATCATGATTAAAATGTATGATAACACAGTTATAACATTAACTAGTGTTAGACATGTACTTGAATTGAAAAAAAAATTGATTTCTTTAGGAGTTTTGGATTTGGATGGTTATAAGTTTATAGGTCAGAATGGAGTGTTGAAAGTCTCTAAAGGTGCCCTAGTTGTTATGAAAATAGAAAAGCTCGGAAATATTTACAGACTCAAAGGAAGTACTCAGGTCAGTGAAGCAACAATTGTGTCAGAGAAAGAAGAAGAAGGTACTCGCCTATGGCATCAACGATTGGGTCACATGAGCAAGAAAGGTCTTTAGGTATTGATGAAACATAAATCACTTCCTATTTTGAAATCCTTGAAGTTGTATTTCTGTAAACATTGTGTATATGGAAAATAGTGTAAACACAGATTTAAAACTGGAAGTCATAATAGTACAGAAATTATGGACGATATTCATTTTGATCTGTGGGGACCATCTCTTGTTGTATCATATGGAGGTGCTTTATATTTTTTAACGTTTATTGATGATTTATCCTATAAAGTTTGGGTCTTTATGCTAAAAAATAAAGCTGATGTATTCAATGTCTTTAAACAATTTAAAGCAATGGTAGAAAAACAATAGGCAAATCAATTAAATGTTTAAAAATTGTCAATGGTGGTGAATTTACTTCTCTAGAATTTGAACAACACTGTAAGGATGAAGGAATTGTTAGACACGAAACAGTTGTTTATACTCCTCAGCAAAATGGTGTTGTTGAACGTATAAATCAGACTCTTATGGAAAGAGCTAGAAGCATGATCAACAATGCTAACCTGAAAAGGGAGTTGTGGGAAGAAGCAGTATCCACTGCTTGTTATTTAGTTCATAGATCACCTTCAGTAGTAATTAATTGTAAAATTCCTAAAGAAGTTTGATCAGGTCAGTCTTGTGATTATTCACATCTAAATATATTTGGTTATGATGCCTATGCTTTTATTCCTAAATCAGTGTTCAAAATTAAATCGAAAATCGAAATGTTATGTCTTTATTGGGTATGACTATGCGGTGAAAGGATATAGGTTGTGGGATCCTAGGTCATGGAAGATAGTCATTAGCAGAGATGTAACATTTGTTGAATCTTCTCTTTTAAAATCAAATGTTGAAAGAATTGAACAGGAACTGGTATCTCCAATTCAACAAATTCAGTTGGAGGCTAGACCTTTCTTTGAAAGTCGAAAGGAATGAGAGATTTTTGGAGGAAAAGGTGATGAAGATACAAAGGAAGTTGTTAAAGTTTTTGAACCAGTTTAGCAACTAGTCACTCTAAGAAAGTCTACAAGGAAAATAAAAAATCACAAAGGGTATGAAGATTCTGCTTCATCTTTTGCTTTGATTACTGAAGATGGGGAACCTTTTTGTTATTAGGAAGCAGAAGATGATACAGATAGTGAAAAATGGAAAATGACTATGGAAGAAGAAATGGATTCCTTAGCCAAGAACAATACCAAGGATCTTGTAGAACTTCCTAAAGGGAGAAATGTTGTTGGATGCAAATGGGTCTTCAAATTGAAATGGAAATTTGATGGAAGTATCAAAAGGTATAAGCCGAGACTGGTAGCAAAAGGGTATTTTCAGGTTGAAGGTATTGACTTTCATGAGATTTTTTCACCAGCTGTAAAACTTGTTTCTATTCGTACTGTGTTGGCACTAACTGCATTATTTAACCTTGAGTTAGAAAAGTTAGATGTTAAAACATATTTTCTACATGGTGATTGGATGAAGAGATATATATGGAACAACCAAAATGTTTTGTACAAGGTCGCGACAAAAGATTAGTTTGAAAGCTCAGGAAATCATTGTATGGCCCGAGGTAGTGTCCCAGTGAATGGTACAAGAAGTTTAACTCCTTCATGGTGAGCCAGAAGTTTATTAGAAGTGAGTATGACCATTATGTATACTTTAAGAGTTTTAGTGGCATATTCATTATCTTAGTTTTGTATGTTGACGATATGCTTATTGCAAGCAAAAGCATGGAAGAGATCAATAGGTTAAAGGCTTAGCTCTCTATGACGTTTGATATGAAGGATCTTGGAGCAACAAAACATATATTGGGCATGGAGATACACAGAGACAGGAAAAATGGTAATCTTTGGTTATCACAACAAAAGTATGTGGAAAGAGTACTTGAAAAGTTTTGTATGAATAGTGTGAAACCCGTTAATGTTCCATTAGCTTCCCATTTTAAGCTTTCTTCGATCTTGAGTCTTAGAACTGATGAATAAAAGCAATATATGTCTCATGTACCATATTCAAATGTTGTAAGCAACTTAATGTATGCGATGGTATCTACAAGACCTAGCATTTTACATGCAGTTAGAGTTGTTAGCAGGTTTAAGGCAAATCTAGGTGAAGAACATTGGCAAGTACTGAAATGGGTGCTTTGATATCTAAGAGACACAAGTGACCATTACATCATCTTTAATGATAGTGAAGGATCTATATATGGATATGTAGATGTTGATTATGCAGGTGATTTGGACAAAAGGAGATCTACTACAAGTTATGTCTTTACTCTTGCAGGTGGAGCAATTACTTGGATATCAAAGCTTCAAGAAACAGTTGCATTGTCCATTATTGAAAAAGAATATATTGCTGCTTCAGATGCTAGTAAAGAAGCAATTTACTTAAAGGGTCTACTTGATGAGATTGGAAGGACGCAAGAGAAAGTGAATGTACTTTGTGACAGTCAGAGTGTTATTCATTTGGCTACAAATCCATCTTATCATAGCAAGACCAAGCAAATTGATGTAAGGTATCATTTTCTTAGACATGTGATCGATGGTAGAAAAGTAGCTCTCAAGAAGGTCCATACACAAGAGAATTGTGAAGACATATTCACAAAGCAAGTTACAGTAGAGAAGTTGCGATGGTGTTTATCTTCTCTTGGCTTGCAGAAGAGATGATGAATGGGCATGGGCAAGGGATTAGGAAAATTGTTGTCAAGGTGGAGTTCGTTGGAGTTTGACAACTAATTATCTAAATATGTGTAAATTTTATTAGTTACTACCAAGTTAGTTTCATACCGGAGCAGTAGATATGTAATGGAGGAGGCTCTTATATAACTGATGAATGCCCAGACTATTGTAATCGAGGAGAACCATTGTTGATTTAATAGAAAATACAATCCCTTGCACCGTGAATGTAGGATGTCAAGGTTTTACCACGTAAAACATTGTGTTTTTACTTGTGCCTTTACATTCAGTTTCATTCAGTTTCATTTATATATTTCTTGGTTAATTAACTGCTTGGCCAACAAGATCCCTCAACATCCTTCTCATCCAAACTTCCTGACACGCTGCTGCTGTTGTTGCGACATATTCAGGTTTTGTTGTTGACAATGACACTATTGTCTGCTTCTTGGAGGTCCATGAAATGGCTCCGGAACCCAAATTGAAAACGTATCTTGACGTGCTCTTCCTATCATCGATAGTTCCTGCCCAATCACTGTCAGTGTAACCAACCAGCCCAAAATCACTTGTTGGTGTGTACAAAGTGCCATATTGTTTTGTCCCATTGACATACCTTAGAATCCTTTTCGCTGCTTACCAATGTGTCTCCATGAACCTCGACACCAAATTTACCACATACATTATATCTGGCCTAGTGGCAGTCAAATACATCAAGCTCCATGATTTTGTATAATGTTGGATTGACATTGATACTGCAATCTTCTTTTCTCAACTTCAACCCCATGACAGTTGGAGTTGGTGCAAACTTGCTATTTTGCATTTGAAACCTTTCCAAAATGTCTGCCACATACTTTGCTTGAGAGATAAAAATGTAATTTTCTATTTGCTTCACTTCTATACCCAAAAAATATCTTAACAATCCAGTCATTTCAAATTCACTCTTTATGACTTTGACATCAGCGATGATGAAATCATCACTACCTATAAAAATCAAATCATCTACATATAAGACGATAATGAGAATCTTACCTTCGCTCTCTTTGATGTAGAGAGTGGGTTCACCATCACATTTGTCAAAACCATTGTCCAACAAGTAGCTATATATCCTATTGTACCATGCGCGTGGTGCTTGGTTCAACCCAGAAAGATCTTTCCCCAACCAATACACTTTGTCTTCTTGGCTTTCTACCTCATAACCAGGCGGTTGTGCAACATACACTTCCTTTTTCAGCACTCCATTCAAGAATGTTGATTTTACGTCCATTTGATACACTTTTCATTTATGATGTGTGTCAATCGCCACAACTGCGTGCACTGTCTCCATCCTCGTGGCTGGCGTGAACGTCTTCACTTAATCTCTTACATGGTGCTACTTGTATCCTTTGATAACTAGCCTTGATTTGTTTCTTTCAATTTTTCCCTTAATGTTACTTTTGGTATTATAGACCGAATTCACTCCAATGACATGTTTTCCTTTCGGAAGGTTCAATAACTCCCATGTCTCATTCATTTTTATTTCTTCTATCTCTTCCTCCATTTCCACAGCCCATTTTTCTTCTTTGACTGCATCCTCAAAATGGATTGGGTCATCTACATGACAAAACAAGGAAAATAAGGAATTCAGACCAACGCTACTATCAACTTCATCTTGCTTATAAATTTCATTTAAATTTTTGAATTTTGGTCTTCTTGTGCTTGCTTAAGATGGGCTTGACATGTCACTTGGTGTTGCGCTGTGCGGTGTGTTTGAAGAAACACTTTCTTGGTTGCGGGAAGCTGTCCTATTATTTGTTGATGGTGTTTCTTGCTGCCTACTTTGTTGTGCTTGAATAGGAGTAGAGGGAGTCACTTTTGAGGAATTACTTGCTGATGTTAATTCCTCTTTGGCCTCATGTGGTATACATGCTTTAACATTGAATGTCTTTTCTAAACTTCCATCCCATACTTCCTCTTCTATAAATTGCACATCTATGTTGATTATGACCTTCTTGGTTAATGGATTATAGAGATTGTATGCCTTGGATTCATCACTATATCCAGAAAAGATACATTTCTCCCCCTTGTTGTCCAACTTATTCCTCAACTCATCCGGGAGGTGCATACGCCACACATCCAAAAACTCTCATGTGGGTGACACTATGCTTTCTTCCACTCCATGCCTCTTCGAGAACTATGTTCTGGACAATTCTGGTTGGACATCTATTCAATATATATGTTTCATAAGTGACATCTTCAGCCCAATAATCATTTGGCAAATGCTTTTCCTTCATCATACTCCTTGCCATTACCATAATGGTTCTATTCTTCCTTTTTTCCACACCATTTTTCCGAGGTGTATACCGTGTTGTAAATTGCTTGTGAATTCCATGCTCCCTACAAAACCGAAGGAAGTCATTTGAGATGTATTCTCCACCTCTGTCAATCCTAAGGACTTTGATGTAGTGTCCACTTTTCTTCTCAACAAGGGCTTTGTATTAGCAAAATAACTCAAACACTTCACTTTTTTGTTTTAAGAAATAGACCCATGTCTTCCTTTTGTATCATCTATGAAGACCAATAAATAGTGGCTTCCACTAATTGATGGTGTCTGCATTGGTCCACACACATTTAAGTGGACAATCTCCAAAGGTGCCTTTTCCCTTACTAACTTTCCTACTGGAAATGTCTATTTATGGTGCTTGCCCAAGATACATCCTTCACATAGGCTATCTGGTTTTTATATGAGCGATAGTCCCTTCACCATACCTTTCTTATGCAGCAAATTCAAACCTCCAAAGTTGAGATGACCAAATCTCAAATTCCATAACCAATTTTCATCTTTGACTTATGTTTGAAAGTTTACTTGTATGACAATCACATCTTTTCTTCCATTCTCTTGTGAGTTCATTGAGAGTTGTGCTTGTGCACCTTCTTTCTGCAAATCTAATCTTATTTTTAGGGGAAACATTCTATTGTTTGTCATATGAATGTTTGCAATCAGTTGTCTACTTGGAAGCCTATCCAAAATTGTGCATACATCATTCTTGAAAAAAAAAAATGTAGCCCTTTTGCATGAGCTGTCCAATGCTTATGAGGTTTTGCTTCAGATTGGAGACAAAGTAAACATCTGAGATGTACCTCTTCTCACCCTTCTTTGATAGGATATTATCTCTTCCTTTTCCCATGACAGAGACTTTGCTATTAGTCCCTAATGTCACTTCAGATTTCACACTTTCATCTAGATTGGAAAACATTTCTATGTTTCTTGACATGTGGTTGCCACACCATGAATCTAGATACTACATATCACTTTTCTTTTCTTGTGCTACATTACAAGCTAAAAACATGCTATCATGGTTTTGATTTTCTTTTGTGAAATTTAAACTTGGTTTGTTACAATTTCATATTGCTTCTTTCTACATTCATTTGCATAATGACCATACTTTTTACAGTAATGACATTGAACTTGAGATTTATCATATCTATGACCTTGTGCTTGATTTTGGCTTCGGCTTTGACATGGATTTGGATTGACACCTCTTCCATTGGAGCTTGAAGGGTTTCTTCTTCCACCTTTGTGTGAGCTTCTTCCTCTTCCTCTAGCATATGATCTTCCTCTACCTCAACCTTGACCAAATGATACGTGTGTCTTGAAGGCATGCTCCAATGAGGAGCTTGTTGCTCTAATCAATCTATGTTCATGAAAAATCAGTGATGCATTAAGCTCATCCACTGAGACATATGAGAGATCCTTTGTCTCTTCTATGGCCACAACAATGACATCAAACCTTGCTGGCAAACTTCTAAAAAATTTCTCAACTTTTCTCCTTTCCTCAAGTGTTTCACCTGAGACCTGATTTGAATAACCAACCCACTTATGTGTGTAAAAAACAAGTCTATATTCTCAGACTCTTTCATACAAAGTGTTTCAAAGTCTCTTCTCAACATTTGCAACTTTGATGTCTTGACTTTTTTCATGCCTTGGTAGGCTGTGTGGAGGGTGTCCCATGCTTGCTTGGACTTCGTTGCTGTTGCAACCCTTGGAAAAATACTTTCGTGAACTGCTTAGAAAATGTAGAACATGGCTTTTGAATCCTTCTCCCTGTTGTCTCTTAACAAATCTCTTTCTGTTGGAGATAAGGCATTGTATGTTGCTGCATCTGTTGGCTCGTGAAAACCATTCTCCACAAAATCCCAAATGTCTTGAGAAGAAAACAAGGCCTTCATTGTAATAGCCCAATAATAATAATTTTTTCCATTAAACTGAGGTATTTGAGGATTAGTCAAGCTTGTGTTTGATGTTTCCATTTCTAAGCATAAGAAAAAAAACTTTCTATTTTCTAGTAAACATGCTAAAAACAATATGCCCTCAAAAAAATTCTAACTGCTAGTAAAAGCACTTGTTTTTACACTAACAAAGTTTAACCCACTCTGATATCATGTTAGAAAACAATAATTTACGAGAAGAGGTAGAGGGGAGAGGTTTCATGACGCTGATTTCACGCAGCTAGATTTCATGCAGCTATACAGAGGCTTAAAAAACACAATATTCACTCACGACAACAAAAACTCAGAGTAAAATAGAGTAGGCTTGGAGCAACAATAAAGAATTAGGATTAATTTCTAATTCGTGAAAATACATTCATATGAGACCGTAGCTCATTCACCAAGTAAAACAAGGTTTACAGTGAATAACATTAAAACACAATAATTTTTGTTTTCACGTGTCTACCAAAATTTGCTCCACGATTTTCTCCTCAAAGACCCTCACTCTCTTTCTCTCTTACTTGAAAAATGACTTTTACTTCCATATTTATCTCAACATAAAATTTTACATTAATACATGACAGAGAAAATAATTAATACGCAAGCAAATAATTAATAAGCCGTTGTTGTTGAGTGTAGATAGTGATTGCGAAGGTGTTTGTGGAGTATGGGAAATAGTCACAGAATGAATGTTTGCCCATATCTATTTACCAAAATACATTAAATGCCTTAAATTATTTGATGTGTTATGGAATGGTTCGAACAATACTTCTGTTTTGACTTTAGTCCTTCCAGTTTCAAACAAAGATGCAACCTGCAAAAATACTTCTGAAAGTATGGCTGTTGTCACTGTGTTTAAGGCGGTGGTTGGGATTAATATTTCCAAGAGAGTATATGTTTCTATATTTAAATATCTCATAAAATCTTAGGGATTGGTGCCACAATTTTAGAGCACTTGCAATGCTTGCCACAATTTCAAAACACCTACAATGCTAATAATAGGATCGGGGCTGTGTTACTGTGGATTGTGAAAAAGTCGTTGATTTGTAGAAAGATTTATGTTCCTTTCTCTCCTCTACCAAATTCAGGTTGTTTCAAAACACCTGCAATGCTAATACATCATTCTTAGAAAAAAAAATTGTAGCCCTTTTGCATGAGCTGTCCAATGCTTATGAGGTTTTGCTTCAGACCAGGGACAAAGTAAACATCTGAGATGTACTTCTTCTCCCCCTTATTTGTTAGGATATTAACTCCTCCTTTTCCCACGACAGAGACTTTTCTATCAATCCCTAATGTCACTTCAGATTTCACACTTTCATCTATATTGGAAAACATTTCTATGTTTCCTGACATGTGGCTGCTACACCCTGAATCTAGATACCATATATCACTCTGCTTTTCTTGTGCTACCTTACAAGCTAAAAACATGCTATCATGGTTCTGATTTTCTTTTGTCAAATTTACAATTGGTTTGTTATTAATGTCATATTGCTTCTTTCTAAATTCATTTGCATAACGACCATACTTTTTATAGTAATGACATTAAACTTGAGATTTATCATACCTCTCACGTTGTGCTTGATTTTGGCTTGTTCTTTGACATGGATTTTGATTTCTACCTCTTCCATTGGAGCTTGAAGGGTTTCTTCTTCCACTTTTGTGTGAGCTTCTTTATCTTCCTCTAGTATATGATTTTCCTCTACCTTGACCTTGACCAAATGATACTTGTGTCTTGAAGGCATGCTCCAATGAGGAACTTGTTGCTCTATTCAGTCTATGTTTATGAGAAATCAGTGATGCATTAAGCTCATCAACTGAGACCTATGAGAGATCCTTTGCCTCTTTTATGGCCACAACAATGGCATCAAACCTTTCTGGCAAACTTCTCAAAAATTTCTCAACTTTTCTTCTTTCCTCAAGTGTCTCACCATGAAACCTGATTTGAATAACCAACCCACTTACATGTGTAAAAAATGAGTCTATATTCTCAGACTCTTTCATACAAAGTGTTTCAAAGTCTCTTCTCAACATTTGCAACTTTGATGTCTTGAATTTTGTCATGCCTTGGTAGGTTGTGTGGAGGGTGTTCCATGCTTGCTTGGACTTCGTTGTTGTTGCAACCC
Source organism: Pinus taeda (assembly GCA_000404065.3). Taxonomy (NCBI): domain Eukaryota; kingdom Viridiplantae; phylum Streptophyta; class Pinopsida; order Pinales; family Pinaceae; genus Pinus; species Pinus taeda. The sequence goes on from APFE030756138.1 coordinate 18,101, forward strand.
TTGGGAAAATACTTTCATGAACTGCTTGAAAAATATAGAACAAGGCTTTTGAATCCTTCTTCCTATTGTCCCTTAACAAATCTCTTTCTGCTGGAAATAAGACATTGTATGTTGTTGCATCTGTTGGTTCGTGAAAACCATTCTCCACAAAATCCCAAATGTCTTGAGAAGAAAACAGGGCCTTCATTGTAATAGCCCATTAATCATAATTTTTGCCATTGAACTGAGGTATTTGAGGATTAGTCAAGCTTGTGATTGATGTTGCCATTTCTCAGCATAAGTAAAAAACTTTCTACCTATTGGTAAATACTAAAAACAATATGCCCTCAAAACAATTTTCACTATTAGTAAAAACACTTGTTTTTACACTAATAGAGTTTAACCCACTCTCATATCATGTTAGAAAAAAATAATTTACAAGGAAAAGCAGAGGGGAGAGGTTTGGCGAGGCTGATTCAATATGCCCTCAAAACAATTTTAACTGTTAGTAAAAACACTTGTTTTTACACTAACAGAATTTAACCCACTCTCATATCATGTTAGAAAAAAATAATTTACAAGGAGAAGCAGAGGGGAGAGGTTACGCGAGGCTAATTTGGTGCATCATGTTAGAAAAAAATAATTTACGAGGAGAAGCAGAGGGGAGAGGTTACACGAGGCTGATTTGGCGCAACTATACATAAGCTTAAAAGACGTAGTATTCACTTACGACAACAAAAAGCTTAAAAAACACAGTGTTCACTCATGACAACAAAAAGCTTAAAAAATACAGTGTTCACTCACAGCAACAAAAATCTCAGAGTAAAAGAGAGTAAGATTGGAGCAACAATAAAAACTTAAGATTAATTTCTAATTCATGAAAATACATTCATATGAGACCACCGCTCATTCACCAAGTAAAACAAGGTTTACAATGAATAACAGATTGTTGTTTTCAACGCCCACCAAAATTTTCTCCACGATTTTCTCCTCAAAGACTCTCACTCTCTTTCTCTCTTACTTGAAAAATGACTTTTACGTCCATATTTATCTCAACATACAATTTTACATTAATACATGACAGAGCAAATAATTAATATGCAATTTGCTCCATGATTTTCTCCTCACAAACTCTCAGCTCTCTTTCTCTCTTGAAAAATGACTTTTACTTCCATATTTATCTCAACATACAATTTTACATTAATGCATGACAGAGCAAATAATTAATACGCTGTTGTTGTTGAGTGTAGACACTGACGGCTAAGGTGTTTCTGGAGTGTGGGCAATAGTCGCCACATGAATGTTTGCCCATATCTATTTACCAAAATACATTAAATGCCTTAAATTCTTTGTTGTGTTGGGAAATGGTTCTAGCAGTACTTCAGCCCTTCCAGCGGAAAACAAAGACGCAACCTCCAAAAATACTTCTGAAAGTATCGCTGCTGTCATGGTGTTTAAAGCGATGGTTGGGATTAATATTTCCAAGAGAGTATATGTTTTTGCATCTAAATATCTCATAAAATCTTAGGGATTGGTGCCACAATTTTAGAGTACTTGCCATGGTTGCCACAATTTCAAAACCCCTGCAATGTTAATAGTAGGACCGACGCTGAGTTACTGTGAATTGAGCTGAAGTCACTGATTTGTAGAAAGATTTATGTTCCTTTCTCTCCTCTATTGGAATTTTCTGCTAAATTCCATAACAAACAGACAACACAAAAAAAATGCTCTATTTTTACTCTGTTTCTGCACAGAAAATTGAAAATTTTGTTTTCTGGAAATGGTGTTGCAGCAAAAGGATTTGATGTTGCAGCAACGCTGATCGTGGTGTTGCAGCAACGCGATTTTTGACGTCAAGTCACCAAAGAAGCCTCCTGGGTCGAAGGGTTACCATAATGGGGCGGTTTATAAGCCTCCTCCGTAAGTAGCTTGGTTGCTAGATACGACTTAGTTATATATGAGCATTGGTTTCACAAGATTGCTGCTCAGCGAAGGCAGAATGATCGGTGTAACGGCAACACGTTTTTGACGCTAAGTCACTTTAAGACAATTGACGCTTTGGTGTAACAACAACTAAAATAGTTGACGTCAAATCACTTATAAACTTACAGTGGGACAATTGACGCTTGGTGTAACAGCAACTAAAATAGTTGGCGTCAAATCACTTATAAACTTACAGTGAGACAATTGACGCTTGGTGTAACAGCAACTAAAATAGTTGGCGTGAAATCACTTATAAACTTACAGTGAGACAATTGACGCTTGGTGTAACAATAACATAAATACAAGCAAAACAGTAAACTTGTATTCATAAACAATAAACAGCTGATATAGTAAACTAACTGTTACAAGAGGAACACTTCAGTTCCAGAAATCAATTTTCACTATCTCTGAAAATTGCAGGTTCAGCGCTGCTGTGCATTTACAGAAGAGACTTACTCTCGTTCTTCTAACCTTCTCTCTTGAAAACAGAACTGCTGTTCTTTTTCTGCTTCTCCTACACTTGAAAAACAGAACTGCTGTTCGTTGTATTTATAAGAAAATAAATATCTGAGTTTAAACTATAAACTAAGCAAAATATCTACTAACTCTTATCTGTGTATTTATTACAGAAGGCGGTGATGCCTTTCTCAGTGGAAATAAGTCGGCAGTCTGCAAGGGAATTCAATTCCGAATTTAATGCGCATTTAATTTGCAAAATATCAGTGGAGACTTTGTTGCTTCGGACAAGCTGAAATATCTGCTGAAGATCAGATTTCTGTTTAGCATTAATTGGTTTCAGTTGGAATTAAATTCCAACACTCTCCCTTAATTTCAACTGCTGCATACCCAGACATTTCCTGAAATGATCAAAAATTTTCTTTGGCGATGGTTTTTTCAAGATATCAGCTAGCTGATCCTCTGTTCTGCAGTGCTGCAAAACAATCTCACCATTGTTAACCAATTCATGTATGAAGTGAAATTTGGTATCTATGTGCTTTGTTTTTTTATGAAAAACAGAGTTTTTCGACAAAGCTATTGCTGAGCTATTGTCACAGTAAATGGTTGTGCCATTTTCCTGTTCATGACACAAATCTCTGAGAACTCTTCTCAGCCACACTTCTTGGCATGCTGTTGTTGTTGCTGCCACATACTCTGCCTCTGCTGTTGACAAAGCCACAACTGGTTTCTTCTTGGATGCCCATGATATGGCTCCCGATCCCATATGAAACACATATCCTGATGTGCTTTTCCTATCATCAACACTTCCAGCCCAATCACTGTCCATGTAACCTGTCAACATGAAACTTTCAGAAGAAGAGTATAAAATACCAAACCCCTTCGTTCCATTCACATACCTTAGAATCCTCTTGGTTGCCTGCCAATGAGTCTCTTTCGGTCTTTCCATAAATCTGGAGATTAAACTCACAGCGCGCATAATGTCTGGCCTAGTTGCAGTCAAGTACATAAGGCTGCCAACTATGCTCTTGTACAATTTAGGATTAAAATCCTTGGTACTGTCTTCTTTGGTCAATTTGAGCCCCACTACAGTTGGAGTCACAGCTGCCTTGCTGTTCTGCATGTTAAATCTCTTCAACACTGCTTCTACATATTTATCTTGAGAAATGAAAACACCATTTTCACTTTGGTCTACTTCAATTCCAAGAAAATATCTTAAGAAGCCCAAGTCAGTCATTTCAAATTCACTTTTCATGACTGCTTTAAAATCAGCAATGAGAGAAGCATCATTGCTAGTAAAAATCAGATCATCTACATATAAAACAACAATAATAATCTTACCGTTATTCTCCTTTATGTAGAGTGTGGGTTCACCATCACACTTATCAAACCCATTCTCAATCAGATAAGCATCTATTCTGCTGTAACATGCTATTGGAGCTTGCTTCAGCCCATAAAGAGCCTTCTTCAGTTTGCAAACTTTGTGCTCTTGGCCATCAAATTCATAACCTGGAGGTTGTTCAACATAAACCTCTTCTTTTAACACTCCATTCAGGAATGCGGACTTAACATCCATCTGATAAATCTTCCATTTGTGTTGTGCTGCAATAGACAACACTGTTCTGAATGTTTCCATCCTTGCTACTTGTGCAAAGGTTTCATCATAGTCTTTGCCTTGTTGCTGCTTGTAGCTTTTCACAACAAGTCTTGCTTTGTGCCTGTCAATCTTGCCTTCAGCATTGCTTTTGGTCTTATAGACCCACTTAACTCCAATGGAATTTTTGCCTTCAGGGAGGTCCACTAACTCAAATGTTTTACTCTTTTCAATTGCACCAATTTATTCATTCATTGCTTCAATCCATTTATCTTCATTTACAGCATCTTCAAAATGAACTGGGTCATCAACATGACAATATAAAGCGAATAATGAATTCAGACCGGTATTGGTACTTACCTCTCCTTGTTCATAAATTTCATTCAGATTTCTGAATCTTGGTCTTCTTGGTGTGCTTGGAGTTCCATCCTAACTTGAGGGTATTTCTGATCCATGTGGTGTGCTTGAAGAAGAACTTCCTTGATTTCTTAAGGCTGTTTGAATTCCAGCTTGTGGTGTGGTTTGTTGAATTTGCTGTGGTGGAGGAGGAACTACCAAGGAAGGATTATTTGCTGTTGTCCCTTCCTGTTCTTCTTCATGAGACACAATTGTCTTCACATTCACTGTTCTTTCTAGGCTTCCATCCCATGCTTCATCTTCAATGAACTGCACATCCCTGCTTACTATCAATTTCTTAGTGGATGGATTATAGAGTTTGTATGCTTTTGACTCATCACAATAGCCAACAAACACACACTTCTCCCCCTTACTATCAAGCTTTCTTCTTAACTGATCCGGTACATGTGCATAAGCTACACAACTGAATACTCTCATGTGAGTGAGAGTCTGCTTTTGACCACTCCATGCTTCTTCTGGTATTTTGTTCATGATAGCTTTAGTTGGGCATCTATTCAAGATGTAAACTGCGCAAGTGACAACTTTTGCCCAATACTCATGAGGCAAATGTTTTGCCTTCATCATACTTCTAACCATGTCAAGAATGGTCCTATTCTTTCTTTCGGCAACACCGTTTTGCTGAGGTGGATACCTTGCTGTGAACTGCTTTTGTATGCCATTCTCTCTGCAAAAACGCAGAAAGTCTTGGGAGATGTATTCTCCTCTTCTGTCTGTTCTGAGCGCTTTGATATAATGGCCACACTGTTTCTCAACAAGAGTTTTGAAGTGGCGGAATTTCTCAAACACTTCACTCTTCTGTTTCAGCATATACACCCATGTCTTTCTGGTGTAATCATCAATGAAAGTTAAAACATATGTATTTTCGGCAAATGATGGCATTTGCATTGGTCCACACACATCAGAGTGAACAATTTCCAAGGGTGTTTTTTCCCTTATACTCTTTCCTACTGAAAAGCTTTCTTTGTGTTTCTTGCCCAAGATGCAGCCTTCACAAAGGCTGTCCGGTTTTTCAATCAATGGCAATCCCTTTACCATTTCTTTTCTGTGCAACAGATTCAGACCTCCGAAATTGAGATGTCCAAATCTCAAGTGCCACAACCAATTCTCATCTTTCACTTGTTCCTGAAAGACTTCTTGTGTTACAGTTGCAATAGTTCTTCCTTCCTTCAAATCTGCCCTGAGTTTGAGAGGAAACATTCTATTGCTGGTCATCTGCACCTGTGCAATGATCTTCTTACTTGGAGGTATATATGTGATTGTACACACATCATCTTTGACGAACATGTTGTAACCTTTGTCAATGAGCTGCCCAATGCTCAAAAGATTACATTTCAGCCCAGGTACATAGTATACCTCTGGCACAGTCATTTGTTCTCCATTTCTTGCTCGGATACTGACGCTGCCTTTACCCTTGACAGCGATCTTACTATCAGTCCCTGTTGTTACCTCAGATTTCACATCTTCATCCAGATTGGCAAACATTGCAATATTTCCAATCATGTGATTACTACAACCTGAGTCTAAGAACCAAACATCTTCTTGTTTGTCTTGTGCAATGTTACATGTTAACAGCACATTCTTTGAGTTCTTATTTTCTTCATTTGCAAAATTAACATTCTGCCTACTATTCATGTCATTTTGTTTTTTCCTACATTCATTGGCATAGTGCCCATATTTCTTACAATAATGACATTGGACTTGGGATTTGTCATACCTTTGTCCATGAGCTTGCTGTTTGCTTGAACCTTCATCTTGGTTCTGATTGCAGCTCCTTCCGCTTGTGCTTGCAGGATAATATCTGCCTCTATTCTGGCTTCTTCCACGACCTCTGTTATTTGCTCTACCTCGGCTTCTTCTTTGGTTTAAAGACATCTGAGTCTTGAATGCTTGCTCAAGAGAGGAATATGTTCCTCTACTCAGTCTGTGTTCATGAGACATAAGAGAAGCACTGAGTTCATCTACCGTGAACTGTGAGAGATCCTTTGTTTCTTCTATTGCTACCACAACCGCTTCAAACCTTGAGGGTAAACTTCTCAAGATTTTCTCTACGATCCTTCTTTCTTCAAGGATTTCACCATGAGATCTAATCTGGGTTATCAGCCCAATAACTTGAGTGAAGAATGAATCTATTGTATCAGATTCTTTCATGCTGAGTGTTTCAATGTCTCTCCTCAACATCTGCAACTTTGCAGTCTTCACCTTCTCCATGCCTTGATAAGCAGTTTTGAGAATATCCCATGCCTCTTTGGATTTTGTTGCTGCTGCAATCCGTGGGAAAACACTTTCATGTACTGATTAGAAGAGGAAAAAGAGGGCTTTGGCATCCTTCTTCTTGTCACTCTTCAACTGGTCTCTTTCTGCTACTGTCAAAGCAGCCAGGGCTGTTGCATCTGCAGGTTCAGCATAGCCAGTTTCAACCAGCTCCCATAATCCTTGAGAAGCAAACAATGCTTTCATTTTTATGGACCAATCACTGTGATTTTTCCCATTAAACTGTGGCAGTTGGGAATTTGTCAAACCTGTTCCAGCATCTGCCATCTTAACTCTGTATAGGTAAGGAAGAGATACTGACTGTAAAATTAAAAACAGGCAAAAACTTTCTCTGCTGGAAAAAATCTGCTCAATAAACTTCTTACAGCTCCTACAGTGAAAAACAAACTCTGTTTTTGACTCACTGAGTGCCTAGACTAGCTCTGATACCATGTTGGAATTTTCTGCTAAATTCCATAACAAACAGACAACACACAAAAAATGCTCTGTTTTTACTCTGATTCTGCACAGAAAACTGAAAATTTCGTTTTCTGGAAATGGTGTTGCAGCAACGCTGATCGTGGTGTTGCAGCAACGCGATTTTTGACGTCAAGTCACTCGGTGTAACGACAACACGTTTTTGATGCTAAGTCACTTTAAGACAATTAACGCTTTGGTGTAACAACAACTAAAATAGTTGGCGTCAAATCACTTATAAACTTACAGTGAGACAATTGACGCTTGGTGTAACAGCAACTAAAATAGTTTGCGTCAAATCACTTATAAACTTACAGTGAGACAATTGACGCTTGGTGTAACAACAACTAAAATAGTTGGCGTCAAATCACTTATAACCTTACAGTGAGACAATTGATGCTTGGTGTAACAGCAACAGAAATACAAGCAAAATAGTAAACTTGTATTCATAAATAATAAACAGCTGATACAGTAAACTAACTGTTACAAGAGGAACACTTCAGTTCCAAAAATCAATTTTCACTATCTCTAAAAATTGCAAGTTCAGCACTGCTGCGCATTTACAGAAGAGACTTACTCTTGTTCTTCTAACCTTCTCTCTTGAAAACAAAACTGCTGTTCTTTTTCTGCTTCTCTTACACTTGAAAAACATAACTGTTGTTCGTTGTATTTATAAGAAAATAAATATCTGAGTTTAAACTATAAACTAAGCAAAATATCTACTAACTCTTATTTGTGTATTTATTACAGAAGGCGGTGATGCCTTTCTCAGTGGAAATAAGTCGGCAATCTGCAGGGGAATTCAATTCCGAATTTAATGTGCATTTAATGTGCGAAATATTAGTGGAGACTTTGCTGCTTCAGACAAGCTGAAATATCTGCTAAAGATCAAATTTCTGTTCAGCATTAATTGGTTGCAGTTGGAATTAAATTCCAACATCATCTACCAAATTCAGGTTTTTTCAAAACACGTGCCATGCTAATACTAAGACACTCACAAAGTTACCATGGGTTGGGTTGAAGTTGTTGATTTATAAACATATTTCTTTATACTAAGACATTGACAGAGTTACTATGGGTTGGGTTGAGGTTGTTGATTTATAAACAAATTTCTTTATAAATGATGATCCGCTGCAATTTTTGGATGTTGATATGATTGGTTTTAATTGTTATTTCCAATATGAAATTTTCAACATAGTAATCTTTTGAATGTTGGCTCCGTAGAGTAGAACGAAATGTGTAACCATAATAGCTTTTTTCGATAATTACATGTATTACCACTGTTTTTCCTCAATCCTCAATAACTTGTTTTAAAAATGAGGTGAGTTTACCTAGTAGAATCACATCTTATTAAAAACCGAAGTGTACTTCTAACCTTACATATTTCCACGAATGTTCAACGCTGGACTCAACGAGTCTTACCCTCAGAATTACCGACTAACTCGCACCAAAAAAACTCTCATTTGGTAGGCTAGTCTACACAACCAGTCCTACTCCCAGAATTACCGTCTACCTCACACTAAAAATCTTTCATTTTGCAGGGATAATGAGGAAATAGATTATGGAGCATACAATACTTCTTTGTCAGCTCCTTAATCAAAGAGCTATTGTAGATCAATCCCACGACCAACTCCCTCCTTCGTGAGGGAACTCGATGGGTTTTTATGGATCACAGTTCCATCCTCATTTTTTTCTAATTGAATAACTGTTGAAAATGCACGTTCACACAGTCATTTTAGGCCACACCGTAGAAACACTGGACTAAGGAGAATTCACTTGTAATGTTTCACATATTACCTCAAAGAACATAGTTCAATGAAATTCCACTCAATACTTCCAAGTGAGATATGAGTTGTCTATTGTGAAGTCAACGGAAAAGTTGGATCCTGAAGTGATGATATACTAGTACTTGCATATACTTCCAAGTGAGATATGAGTTGTCTATTGTGAAGTCAACGGACAAGTTGGATCCTGAAGTGATGATATACTAGTACTTGCATATGCATGATTTCCTATACTTCAGAGAAAAAGTTTGATTTCTACTTTCTTCAGTAAGAAACGTTGGCTAGAGCAACCATTAAACATATAGATAATTATATTTTAAACAACTTCTAATTTCTATCAACCATTAAACATATAAATAAATATATTTTCAACAACTTCTAATTTCTAACATTTTCCTTAGACGTCATCAAAACCACATTGGAAATGTTGCTTATTTGGAAAAAGAAACTTCACGCACAACAACCAACAGAACTAATTCTCCACATAAAATGATTTAAGACAAAATACTTGTAGATTAAAGATGCATTCAGCCTCAGGAGTGATTTTCCTCGGAGCTATGGGCACCAACTCATAATAATAAATATAATAATTATTTTTCAAAATACTAGTGCATACAAAATGATCTCTCATGCATTGTTGCACACAAAAGGATCTCTCTGCCTATTTATTTCGACAGTGCATAAAATGGTTCCACAATATGAATAATAAACCATAAACAATATTTGGAAACGTTACAAATGATTTGATCAAAACCAGTTGTCATAATATGAATAATCATAATGGATCTTGCATGACATTCATATATCAACAAAACAAGGTTTCATAATTTGAATTATAAATCCCAAGCATTTTGAGAGCACAAAAGAACAAAGAAATTCTCTATTAATCCACTAATTGATTTGATAGAGAGATTATATGTGAAAAGTTTATGTTCAACGTTCAAAACTGTAAGTTCAGTTTAAATTCATACTCGCTTAAAATATAAACAAAGTACTCTACAACTGGGCATTGATTTTATTTTTGAAAGGGCTTGCGTTGAATTACACGGTAGCTTATACTGTTGAAGGCTCAACTACAACACAAACCATTATCTTTATTGATTTTGGAAGCAACTAGAGAGTCTCCAGTAATTAAGATCAATAATATTAATTACGTTACACCTTCTTTACTGATTTTGGAAGCAACTCCAGAGTCTCCAGTAATTAAGATCAACAATATTAATTACGTTACACCTCCACCTTGTCCTTAGCGTTTTTTAATAAAAGAAAATTATATTGAAAATAAGAAAATTATTTTGTAAACAATTAACTCAATATGATAATAAGATTATTAAATTGGAAAATTTATATCTTGGATTGAAATATTAAATTTAAATTGTTTTGTATAGGGCATATGGTACTAGAAAAACACAACTTATTATTAGTATTACTAAAAACACTAATAAGAAACTAAAATCTTAACTCATTCAGAGGTCTTCTACTTAAGTCATCTGTTTGCATTTTCGTTGTATGTACAAGAGTGACAACATTATAGGAATCGATAGCCAATTCCTTCGTTATTAAAGCAACAGGACCTTGATACTTGAGTTTTAAAAATCATATTTATGGATTTTCATAGTTTCCAAATATGTTCAACAAACGAATAGATATTGTGACAGAATTATCTTCCCCCACGTATTCCACTGTATCTGGTAGGAGGCTGGAGCTTGAAATAATGTAATATAAAAAAAAAATTGTGATAGTTGAGGCTGAAAGACTTACTAATCAATTAATGTCAAGGTTCAAAAACTTACTAATCAATTAATGTCACTTCCTTAAACCTCTCACACATTTTTTCTCCCACTACTAATACCTTCTCGTGCAAACCATTCATTTTCATTAGTGAGAGTGTTAAGTGTAAAGCCAAATTCATGAATCACATGCAATATTCTAAATCCTTCTGCACCACCATTAATTTCTAGATCTCCATGTGAATCACAAATAGGATTCTAGATCCTTCTTCTGCCTCTATAAATTTGTAATTTCTCTAGCCATGTGAATCACAAATAGGATTCTAGATCCTTCTTCTGCCTCTATAAATTTGTAATTTCTCTAGCCAGGGATTGCAAGCCAAGGCCCAATCCTTTTATGTAATGCTAAGTGGTTTCTATTCTCCAGTGATTGTTTTATCTATTCCATTGTTTCTGATTGAGTAAGCTTGTTGTTTCTCCATTTGTCTGTTTCTGAAATTATTCTTTGCTATTGCCGTCTAAGTCTTTGAGTATAAATATGTTGTGTGTTATGTATGCTCTGATTTAGCAATTGGTATCAGAGCTAGGGTCGAATATCCACTGTGCAAGCCGTTTAGTGCCATTGCCTTACTCTGGCACCGTTCGTTAAAACATTGGCTGTTATCTTTGGAGATGTTGAAAGATCTATCCAGGAAATAGTTGACGAAGGCTGGAACTAAAAGACAGTTGCTGCAAGAAAAACAAGGTCGTGGACCTATGTTGAAACGTGTTGCTGGAGTTTGAAAGATGGAGACCCGTGGAGATTGGAGTTGAAACGTGGTGTTCGTAAGTTTTTTTTACAACAAGCTTGCATGTATACGTCAAGTTTTTTCTCAAACCAACATATGTATGTGTGAGAAATGTGAAAAGTTTAAAACATTATATATGTTTTTTATATTTATTATAAAACATATATAATTATATATTGGAATTTGAAAAAGTATATTTTAAAGGAGCAGGAATTTTGAAAAGGGTGTTTTAAAAGGAGGAAGGTCATTATTGCTAAATTTTAAAGAGTAATAGTTAAAGTTTTATTTTTAAGTGGAGTTTTTGTGTTTTGGGGCGTTAATTTGATTGAAAATGGAGACAACAGTTACAGATATGGAGAAGTTGAGCGGGGCTAATTTTTCCCTACAGAAATCACAGATGGAGGATATACTGATTTTAAAGGATCAATATTTTCCAATTGAAGGAACAACAAAGAAACCCTTATCGATGTCAAATGAAGAGTGGAATAAGCTAGATAGAAATGTGATTGCAACAATCAGCCAATATCTAGCAAAGAATGTTTATTTCAATGTGTCTGGAGAAAAGACGACAGAAGGATTATGGAAGAAGCTCCATGATCTATATGAGAAGAACACGACATTAAACAAAGTGTTCTTGATGAAGAAGCTTTATAATCTCAAAATGAAGGAGGGTGATTCAGTCGCTGAGCACTTGAATGCATGTAATATTATTACTAATCAACTTGCCTCTGTTAAAATCATTTTAAATGATGAAATTAGAGCCATTTTACTAATGTGTTCTATGCTAGACAGTTGGAAATTTTAATTGTAGCTATGAGCACTTCAACAACTATAGGGACCCTAAAGTTTGATGATGTCAGCAACAGTTTAATGAATGAGGAGCTGCGACGCAAGTCAATTGCGGAAAACCAGGGAGCAGAAGCTCTAGCTCTAGTTATAGTTGATCATGGTAGGAGAATGGATCGAGGCTGGCAAGGGTGATCAAGATCGAGAGCCTGATCAAAATAAAGGAGAGGAAGGATCATCTGTTGTCATTGTGGCAAACTCGGACACATGAAGAAAGAATGTCGATTATGGAAGAAAGGACAAAATGATGAGAGACTGTCTAGTGCAAATCACAAGTCATCTAGCACAAATGAAGGTGAGACTACTGCTATAGCCACAGATGGTGATGTGGTGTTTAATGTTTCAGTAGAGGATGCATGTGTATGTACATCTAGCAGTAGCTTTGATTAGATCCTTGACTCTGGGGCATCTCACCACGTAACTCCATGCAAAGATAGTTTTGTTTCATATATTCCTGGTGATTATGGTAGAGTGCATTTGGGGAATAATCATTTTTGCAGTATTGTTAGAGTGGGAGATGTCCAGATCAAGATGAAATATGGACAAAATATATTGCTGAAATAGGTCAAGCATGTACCAGAAATGCGTATGAGTTTAATCTTTATGGGATGACTGGATGATGAAGGCTATCCCACAAGCTTTGGAAAAGGAGGCTAGAAAATTAGCAAAGGAGCATTGGTTGTGGCCAAAGGACCCAAGACAGGAACATTATACACATTGAAGACACTAATAGGAAAATCAAATTTGGCTACTATTACAAAAGAAGGAAATTCAGCAGATCTGTGGCATAAGCGCTTGGGTCACATGAACAAGAGGGGATTAAAAATCCTTGTTGGTAAAAATTTACTTCCAGGTTTGAAATCCTACAATCTTGATCTTTGTGAGCATTGTATATATGGTAGACAAAGAAGGGTTTCATTCCTTAGAGGTGGCCATGACAAAAAGAAAAATGTGTTAGAACTGGTGCACTTAGATGTGTTTGTGTTTGGGCCCGTTAACATCAAATCATTATGAGGAGCTTTATATTTTGTAACATTTATAGATGATGCATCCAGGAAGGTTTGGGCATATCCTATGAAAAGTAAAAGTGAAGTGCTTGGAATATTTCAAAAATTCCATGTTGTTGTCGAAAGAGAGACTAATGGTGGAGAATATTGCTCAAATGCATTTAAGGAATATTATAACAGGTTTGGCATAAAGAATGAGAAGACTATGCCTGGTACTCCTCAACATAATGGTGTCGTAGAAAGGATGAATCGCACCATAATGGAAAAGGCGCAAAGTATGTTATCTAATTCTGCTTTGGAGAAATTTTTTTGGGCTAAAGCAGTCAGAACCACTTTCTACTTCATAAATAGATCTCCAACTACATCCTTGAATGGCAGTATCCCTAAAGAAGTTTGGACTGGTACGAATTTGAATTATTCTCACTTGAAAATCTTTGGATGTGAAGCATTTGTACATATTCCCAAAGAAAATAGAACTAAGCTAGATGATAAATCTATGAAATGCATTTTTTTGGGATATGTAGATGAAGATTTTGGTTATCGTCTATGGGATCCAGTCAAACATAAAATTAGTAGAAGCAGGGATGTTATATTTAATGAGTCAGAAATGTTCAAGAGGACTGTAGGTGAGTTGGACATGAAGAAGGTTATTGACACATTTGAAGGGCAACAGGAAAACATCCCACCGATGCAAGAAAATGAACAACAAATTCAGGAGCATCAAGAACAACAAGTGGAAAATGATGAACAACAAGAAGAAGGAATCTTGCAGGAACCCTTACAGGAGATTCAACCTGATAATGCATTAGCACAGTTGGTTCACAGATCTTCTAGGTCTTATAAGCCTTCACAAAGGTATCCTCCTTCAAACTATATTTTGTTGACTGATGAAGGTGAGCCTAATTGTTTTCAAGAAGCCTGTAAAGTTGAGCACAGTGAAGAATGGAAGAAAGCAATGGATGAAGAAATGAACTCTTTGCTGGAAAATAAAACTTGGGAGTTGGTAAACCTCCCAAAAGGTAGAAAGGCTCTACAAAACAAATGGGTTTACAGGATTAATCATGAAGGTGACGAAAAGAATGAGAGGTATAAAGCAACGCTGGTGGTGAAAGGTTTTGCCCAAAAAGAAGGTATTTACTTCAGTGAAATTTTTTCACCTATTGTTAAAATGTCATCCATTAGAGTCATTCTTGGTCTACTTGCTACTTTAGACTTAGAATGTGAATAGTTAGATGTAAAAACTGCTTTCCTTCATGGTGAATTGGAGGAAGAAATTTATATGGAGCAGCCAGAAGGCTTCATAGAAAAAGGAAAAGAAGACCTCATTTGTAGGTTGAAGAAGAGTCTCTATGAGTTGAAACAGGCACCTCGATAATGGTAAAAGAAATTTGATTCATTCATGTTGGAGCATGGTTTTCAGAGGTTGGAAGCTGGCCATTGTGTCTATATCAAGAGGTATGATCAAGGAAAGTATATCATATTATTGTTATATGTGGATGACATGTTGATTGTTGGGCATGATAAGAATAAGATCAATAGGTTGAAGAAATATTTGGATAGAAAATTTGCAATGAAGGCTTTGGGACTAGCACAACAAATATTGGGCATGTGGATTATGCGTGACAGGGAAAACAAAAGGTTGTGGCTGTCACAAGAAAAATATATCAAGAAGGTGCTTGACAGGTTTAATATGAAGGATGCCAAGCCAGTTGGTACACCCCTTGCAGCGCATTTCAAGCTGAGTACTGAATTATGTCCTAGTGATGACAAGGAGAAAGAAGAAATGAGCAATATTCCTTATGCTTCAGCAGTTGGTAGCTTGATGTATGCCATGGTATGCACACGACCAGACATTGCATATTCAGTGGGAGTAGTGAGTAGGTTCCTTGCCAATCCAAGAAAACAACATTGGCAAGCAGTAAAATGGATTTTGAGGTATCTCAAGGGTACTATTCATTATTGTTTATGTTTTGGTCATGATGAGACTATGCTTGAAGGATTTACAGATGAAGATATGGCTAGAGATATGGACACCAAAAATTCCACTACAGGTTATTTATATACATTTGCAGGTGCAACAGTACTTTGAGTGTCAAGGCTACAAAGAATAGTAGCCCTCTATACAATAGAAGCAGAGTACATAACTACGACAAAAGTTTGTAAAGAGATGTTGTGGATGCAACGATTCCTAGGAGAGATAGGAATAAAGAAGGACAAGTATGTGTTATATTGTGATAGTCAGAGTGCCATTCACTTGGCGAAAAACCCAGTATTTCATTCAAAAACCAAGCACATTGACTTAAGGTACCATTGGATCTGGCA
Source organism: Pinus taeda (assembly GCA_000404065.3). NCBI lineage: Eukaryota > Viridiplantae > Streptophyta > Pinopsida > Pinales > Pinaceae > Pinus > Pinus taeda. The sequence continues at coordinate 33,734 of APFE030756138.1, forward strand.
TGTGTTGGAGGAAAAATAATTATCCTTGGAAAAGATCCATATAGATAGGAACTTTGTTGATATGCTCACTAAGATTCTACCACGAAATAAACATGAGTTATGTAGAGGCATGGTAGGACTCAGTGTGACTTGATGACTCTTATTTGGCTTCAAGTGGGAGAATGTTAAGTGTGAAGCCAAATTCATGAATCACATGTAGGATTTTAGATCCTTCTACACCTCCATTAGTTTCTAGATCTCCACTTGAATCTCATACAAGATTCTAGATCCTTCTTCTGCTTATATAAATTTGTAATTTCTCTGGCCAAAGATTGCAAGCCAAGGCCCAAGCCTATTATGTAATGCTAAGTGATTTCTGTTCTCTAGTGATTTTTTTATCTATTCCGTTGTTTCTGATTAAGTAATCTTGTTGTTTCTCCATTTGTCTTTCTCTGAAATTATTCTTTGTTATTGCCGTCTAAGTCTCTGAGTATAAATTTGTTGTGTTATGTATACTCTGATCTAACAAAGAGAAGTACATTCAGCAAGGCTTTTCTGCGATTGGAACCTCTCTAGATGCTTTAGTAAATCTATGGTGGATGTTTGAATTATTTTAGAAAAAGGCTTCTAATCAATTTTTTACACATCATTCACATTATTTAAGGGAACATAAAAACAAAAAAAATTGCAAGTGGAGCACTTGCAATAAACAAAACATAAAAATGGACAACCATATAATAATTCAATTTTTATATTATTATTATGAAATGCAAGAAAATTTAATGTGAATAGCAATTGTTAAATTCAAAACATCTGGTGTTTTAGAATGATCTCTATAATTCCGGTTTTCCCCTGCTTGAAGACCTAAATCTTACTCACTCAAAATAATCCTATTTTTGGTTTTCCCCTGTTTTAGGACTTAAGTTTTACTCACTCAAAATTAAAAATAAAGTTAGATTCATCTAACTCTATTTTGATTTGAGTTGGTGATACTGAAGTCTCAAAACAAACAGTTGATTATAACTACCCACTCATAAGAAGAAAGAAAGATCTCAAAGACAACCATAACTTACTAATCTTCTACTTATTGAACACGTCTTGCAACTGTTCGTACTTTTGAATCATATCATTCTATGTCTTTGCATCAAAATTGACCCGCAAATGAATAATAATAATTGTCAAGAGCTTTGTGATATCAAATAAAATGAAATATTGTCAAAAGTTCAAAATGGAAACCTTATGGATGGGAACCATTGTGGGGTATACAACACGCATAAGTTGATGTTGAGGAACTCTAGAAGCAGCCCGCAAGGAAATCAAATAAACCATGGTGGGGTGTACAAAATCCATACGCTGACATTGAACGACTCTAGAAACAACATGCGAGGATATCAAATAAGTAATTTTTCCAATTCTCTTTTCAAATATCAGAAAATACGGAAATGTAACGGGTTTGCATATTTTTCATATAATATCACTAAATGATTTGAGATGGGAAATCTTAGTGCTCAAACATAATTTTCATGCTTTGAATGGGAAGACCCGAGGTTTTTACCATCATTTTCTGTTTGAAACTTCATTCATAGTAAATCTAGCTATCTAGGGAAATTTAATGGATAACTATAAAGATACATTATTATGTTTCAACATGTCGTAAAGAGATGGAAGGCCTTAGTCCCAATAATTTTTTAACCAATCTCACCAAAAGTCATGCACTATCATCTAAAAATCTATAAAATAAATGCAAATAGACGAAGCATAAATAAAATGGAAATACTAATATCATTTCTTTATAGCAAATCAAGAATAACCCACGTTTTCCCTCACTCTAACACATAAACAAAATTTCTAGGGAACTAAGAAGCCTACAGAGTATTGTACCTAAAATACTCTACATTTCATGGCAGAAGTAAAGTCCCTTTCTGTAGAGATAACAACCACAAGTAATAAGCCAGGGAGCAAGATTTGTTGCAGAGGTAGAACCCTAGTCATTCTCTAATGAGAAGATAACAACAATTCCATTTAGTGTTGCATGGAATGGACCAACTTAGATTGCATTACTGAAGCAATCATTTTCAAGAGGATCATGACCTAATGAAAGGGATAATATATCCAGTCCATCATTTATGGTATCATCAAATGTTATCAATATGTCTGAATCATAACATATAGATTCATAATATACTAAATGAAATGGTTTTGCATAGTAAAAATCAACAGAGTCTTCATCATGCAGTGGTGCACCATAGCTCACAGAGTGTTGGAGCCACCCCTTCAAAAATGTGGCAATTGGAAATGGTAGGTGTATTGGCGGTTTTAGATATTTACTTCCATAGATTCAACGAATGCCTTGGAACTCCAATGTAAATAAGGTAAATATGGTAAGCACAAATGTTAAGTTGGGAGGAGAAGGGTGGACATAAAAATTTGTTGACAAATGTCAGATGGATATGGGAAACATTGACGAAAATGGGAGGTGCACTAATTCAAAAGAAACGCCTATCAATGTGTATATATATATATATATATATAATATATATATATATATATATATATATATTATATATATAATTTTTGCACAGTGGACAAATTAGTTGTCAAATTTAGTTTTCAAATCAACTATGGGATAATAATCATTGATTGTTATCTATTAATAAATGTTATTCAAGGATAACCATGCTACTTGCGATTTATGTTGGTGGTCCGGAAGGGACAGACTTTCACTCCAAATCGATTGTCAAATTTAGTTTTCAAATCAACCATGGGATAATCATCATTGACTGCTATCAGTTAATAAATGTTATTCAAGGATAACCATGCTACTTGTGATTTATGTTGGTGGTTTGTAAGGGATAGACTTTCACTCGTGGAACGTGATTTTGGTTGTTGGGTTGTTAACCTATTTCTTTGCACTTGATGAAGAGGAGCTCTTAGCCAAACGAAAATTTTTTTAGGACTTACTTGAGGTCTTACATAAAATTATTGCTTATGAAAATTAAAAAAAAAAAATATTAAATTCAAAAAGGAAATAAATTTTAAAGTTTTCAGTTAAAAGGGAAAACGAAATTGTTCAATATATTTTATTTATTAATTTTATCTTGGTTAATGTGTATTAAAATATTTAAAAATAATAATAATTTTAAGAAATTTTCCCCATATTATGATAATTCAAGAAAAGAAATATTGTCATTTTTATACTATAGGATGTTATTGTTATGGAGTCTCGAGGGTTATCTCAGTTGGTCGAGTCCCCATTGTTAAAACACCTTTGCTATTAAGATTTCAACGGTTAGAAAGAAAGAATCTTATTTCTATGGAACTCATGCATCTATGTATCATCTATTTATTGAAATTATATCTTAGCAATGCAAATTGAAGATTAAAAGCTTTGGTTGTAGTGAATCTTTCTGTTACTCACAAAGGTCATACAATTGCAATTGGAATAAACTATACATCCTCTCTGGGTTTGTAGTGAATCCTTCTGTTACTCACAAAGGTCATACAATTCCAATTGGAATAAACTCCACATCCTCTCCGGGTTTGTATTTTCAGATGGTACCTAGAAATCCTCCATGGCTTCGCCTATACATCTTCTTACTTCCTACTCCACTTGCTTGTATTCATTGCCAACATAGCTTGTTTGCATTTACTACTTGCTTTTTTTACTTGAAATTCAATACTAAATAATAAGTAGTATTAATTCATTTTTATTAAAAAAACTAATGTTATTTATGTGTTTTTTTCAAATGGTGTTATGCATCATAATGCATATATGCACTAATCATTATGTCTATATTTTTTATGGTAAAAGATTCTTGGAACTTGTAGGTATTTTATAGAAATTGTGTTATTCGAAGTTTTGAATATTTATTTATTTGTTTATTGAAGATTGTGATGATATTTATAACATAATACTATATTTTTATTTCTTTTAAAAACTCATTTTTTTAAAGCTTCTGTAATAAAGAAAAATTGCATTAATGTAAAACAACTTTAGTGTACTTGAAGAATAATGTTGATGAGATGAAAAAGTAAATGGCCCTATTAAATTGCTTCCATATGATTCTTCATCTATTATAAGCAAGTAGTGCAATTGAATTCCCTTCATATAATTTATATATAGAGTCTAGTAAATGGTGCTATTAAATTTTCTCCATATACTTTCTATATGTCTTTTATGTATACTCTTTCAACTATATCTACAGTTTTGGTATATAGATAATATTCTTCATTTAACATCTATACAATTTAACATAATAATAAAAAATGTAATATATGAGATATATATGAAATTTAAAATTATTTTTCATTTCCATAAGACTAACTTATTTAATGTACTCCTTTCCTTCACATTTAATTGCTAAAAAGAAATGAAACCAAATTAATATATAACTACACTACATTATATTATTATACAATAATTTATAATAAAATATTTTATCTTTTAAATTCATTATTATACTTTTACTTTTATTTTTTAAATAAAAATGAAAATTAACTTTTTTTTTCACTAGAATAAATTTAAAATAACCCTACATGGATTGTTTTTAGAAATTATTTCAAATTTTAATACGAGTGGTTTTAGAAATCATGTTCAATTATAATATTTACTCACCTAACATTTTAATATAATAACTAAATTTTCAATGAAAAATCATAAGACACAAAGCGACAATTAATATATTGTTTGACATAATACATGTTTGAATTCTTTAACTTCAAAGTAGTGAATTACCCTTTTTTATGACGGTTGGCAATGTAACTCATTATGCATTTTCTATGTTTGTGGTTTTTCTGAAAATGCTAAGAATTGCATTTGGTATTCTATAAACTATGCAAATCCACTTAAAGGGAAATTTGTAGTTTGGTCAAAGATTTCGAGTTCCTTGTAAATGGTGACTTGTATGGAGGACCTGATATACACCTAGAGTGATGATAAATTTGATTGTGGAATCAATAATATTAATTAGCAAGATGAATTATAATTTAAACAAGAGGGGTTGCACGACAATTAGTCCTTGCCCTATATGAATGTTGAAAGTAATGGTGGGAGCAAAGTCAAGTTGTGAAGTGTAGTCTACTTATAGTCTTAAGGCCAGTAATATTAGCTTGTTGCAGTTTAATTTGTATAACACTCAAGCAAATGTACAAGCAAATCTAACAGCACAAAATTTGTTTTACTATATAGTTGAGGCCAAGATATTCGAAGGACTAGACCTCAAAGGGGAAACGGCCCTCTTCTTTGTTTAATTCAATGTAGGTAAGATCTAACGCTAATGACTACATATATGGTTTCAGTCAGCGAAGATATTCAGAGAACCAGAAAAGGCCAAGAATTCAGTAGGCTTGAGCCCTATAGCAAAGTCAAGTTGTTCAAAGACTGTCGATACATTATCAATAGACTCTACCCCCTTAACAACAGAAACTTTAGGCAAAAGTATTACCATGCAATTGCGATTGGAAAACCAGTATAGGATTTATCTGAAAGGATTCTTGGATAACATTCAAGCAAATCTAATAGCACAAAGAACCAAAAGAGGCCAAGAATTCAGTAGGCCTGAGTGCTATAGCAAAGTCAAGTTGTCCTTAACTGTATAACAAAAGAAACCAAACAAGTCTTCATGTGAAGTGTAGTCTACCTATAGAGCTAGTCAAAACAACAGGTTTGAGTTAGAAGCTCATATTGATTGGATCAAGACTGCATCTTAAGACCAATCGTATGACATATATTGAAGTTTCAATCACTTATTCGTGTCCTCTAACCTTGTGCATTGGCAGGTTTGCATTTGAGAGGCTATACACAACTTAGAGAAGCTTAGTTTATGCTATACACTGCTTAGAGAAGCTTACGATATTGATATGAATAATTACAACGCACTGGAGACCAGTATGCAATAGAGTAAAGAAAAGAAACTCCAAGGCAAAGACCGAAGGGACACACCTTGACCATGCCGGGTTTTTACGGAGTTTCATCATATGTCATCTCTAATATCCTTGTGGTCTCTAAATCTAGAGTACGGAAGATCAGACATCAAACATTGATTGATCGGACCACAGGCCTATTGAGTGAATTGACCGGAAGCCAAACGATGGGATAGAGGGCCCACCAATGCAACAAGGAGCGATTGGTCGGGCACCAATGAACCCTAAAAAAAGGGCCAAAAAGGGGATTAAGGAACACAACTTTGCTTCAATGACTCAACCATATGGTTTAGCAACTTGACAGGGGCTCGACAAATCTCACTACTTTCTTCACACAGGTTGCAACCTCATTTGCTAGGGGCAGTCTTGAAAAACATGGAACCCAAAGAGCCAAACTGTAATAAAACTTGCCACTGCCTTTGTGAATGAATGCAGATCAAAAGTATGATGATGCTTTAACTCCTTCAACATAACACTTGACAAGATCAATAAAAAACATCTCTGCCACATTCCTATTCCCCATGGATAGCTTCTTTTATGATTCCTTTATGATACTGATTATTTTATGTTCTGATTCTTTTTGCATATAGGAAGTAAGTCTCTCAGAACTTCCCGGACTTGTTTGTTTTCCATGAGCGAGGAATTTTGATATTTAAAAATTAAAAAAATGCACTATTACTGAAAATAAGCATGGATGGATAGGTGAAAAAGAATCACACCTGAAATATAACTATTAAAAGCTAAGGATTCTTTGGATCGTATGGAAATGAGTGCTAAAATTTTGTTATATGTGAAAAAGTGTTATGGATCCTAATTTTTAGGAACAGAAAACAACATGAGAAGCCAAATGCTGAACATTTTCATATAAGTGTTGCACAAGTATACAATAATCATATCTTATTGGGAATAGGATATGATTATGCTGGTGTGCCAATGTGCTGCTAGGTATGGAAATGGATATGCTACTCGTGCCAGTGATTTTAGGTAAACAACATATGATAGTGTGGCTTAATCAATAACACCAACTTTTATGGCTATATATACTGGTTTGGCTACTAGATATGTTCATGTTTGCTTTGCTACCTTAGCAACTGTTGTTGGTATTGGAACAGGATATGATTATGCTGGTTGTTCAATGAGGTAAACCATAGGTGCTTCTACATATACTTCTGCAAGTGGTGCTTAAATTGGATATGAATAATATATTGAGTCTAGTGCTTAAACTGAATATGAATAATATACCGAGTCAACATAATCAACTTCTTAATCTACTTATGCTAGCTTTGGTTCTGCTACTGAAGCTTCTACTGAAGTTGCTACTAGAACTGGTGATGTTGGTGTTGGATGTATATAAAGGACTGGAAAAACTAGTGCTTCTTCAACTGGATCTTGAGTCATGGATCCAAAAGCTCCCCTCCCTTTGATTTGAAACACTTGATCGAAGATGCTTGATCGATCTGCCTTCCAGACTATAGAAATTGTTCGATCCAGAGGCACCTCAATTGGACTATCAAGCCCTAATGAGCTCATTAAGAAGTTAATGAAAGAAAACAATGGAGCTAAATTCCTTCCTTTATTCCATCCCTAAGCAGTTCCTTTGATTCAATACTATGTGTATAGATATAAATAAAGCCCTCCGCAATGGAAGGATACCATTGCAATGGAGGAAGACTACATGAAGCAAAGACTCTGATAACTAATTATTAATAGTGCTTTTGATCCTGTAAGAGAAAGAAAGAAAAGCAAAGAGAGTCAATCTAGAGCAGTGAAGATTTTTCATTACCTCTCTTTCTCCTTCAGTGCACAAGTGAAGTTCATTTTCAGGTCTGTCATCCTCTTCGTCCCCACAACACTTTTTTGAAAACCAAAATCTCAATCTAGTGTGCCACCTGAGTTGGCAACACAGATGTATAATTACATCACCAAGTCTTTCTCTCTCCCCATATTTTATAACAAAATCCAAATCACAATATGCTATATACTACGGTAGCCATATTTCTTGAATGAGTCGGACTAAACCCTGACTATTAGATGGGGTTTGAATGGGTGGCCATACAATGATTTGGGATTTCTGCACCTAAAGTATTTTCTTTGATTATCGCACCTCCTTGCCCTCCCTTCGGTCAAGCAAGCGTTCACCCTTTCCCTCAGTGGACAAGCAATAAAGACCTTCTAAAAACTAGACCAAAGTTCTCTTTATGACCAACAAGTCTAAGGTCTTAGTTGGTAGGCTTATGAGAACCCATCTCAATTTACAATGATATCAGATCAAAGCCAATATAAGATGTGAGCATATATCAAGAAGCAAATCATAATCGGAGGCACTTGAGTTTGTAGCTAAGATTTTAGATTCATACCTCTGGTTCTACTTTTAGTAGTGAGAAAATTCTCCTAAAGAATGAGGTACATGACCAAGAGATGAGGATACAATTTATGCATGTCTTACATTATTTTCATTCTATGATTTTAATGACTAAAAACAACCATAACTTCTACAAAACTTAAGTAAGATGAAAGCAGAATTAGGGATAACAACATAATTGTACTCATTCATTAAGTAGGCTAGCTACTATGAAGGAAAGAAGGCAGGTTATCCCAATTCTTTAGAATGAATATCTTTAGCTCTTCCGGTTAGCTATCTCTTCCCCACACCTTTACCCTCCCTAAACTCTAAGTGCTTAGCGTTCACTCTTCGGCAAAGAACTTGAACTCACATGAACTCCCTTCGCCGACAGTCTTTATATGTATTATGACTTCTTCATAGTTGATCCAGAGAATACTATTTAGTTGAGAACTTGAAAGGAAGTGTGATACGTCTGATAGCGAGTTTTCAGGATTGGATTGAATACTTTATAGTCATTTTCTTAGAGCTGAGCTTACCCGAGTCGACTTCAATTTATTGCCATGGGGGCTCGCGCCTTCTCTCTCATGGTCACATGGGTTTGGAAAGTTTTTGTATGTGCTTACGAATTTGGCTGTGGTTTCTCAATCCCTTTCATTACTTGAAGATCAGATAAAATATACTTACTATAGTTGTATCCTTTACGGGAATTGAACCTCTATCTTCGACATGAAAAGACGATGTCCTAACCACTAGACGAAAGAGAAAAAAAAACCATTATGAAATATCAGGTTAGAAGGAGAATAGAAGCCATCTGTTGATTGTTTTAGACTAGATGATATAAACATTAATAAAAACAACATGACAGACTTGTGAGTACTCACGCCATGATTGCATGCAACCCACGTTGTAGCATGATTATGAAATTGAAACCTATACATGTCACCTCCAAGTCCTTCGGTCACTGGAGAAACTAAACTTGAGCTATTTGCTGCAGAAACTTGATCTAAAGAGGAGGTAGTTGCATATTGCTCATTGCTTCCTGTAGGGTTTCTTGGGCCGTTCACTTCTTACATATTGACGTTGTTGGACCTTTTGAGGTACCCTACTCTCTCAAATGAAGAATTGAACAGAATGGTTTCTTTTGCAAAGAATGGCAGCCTGAATGTGGTGCAAAGACAGAGAAATTAGGCGTGGAAGGTGATCAATCAGTTCTGGGAAATTAAGAAACGCCCAATTCTTGTAATTCAAGTGGAATGACATCTCCAACAAGCCAATAGATAGGTTTAAAGCCTAGAAGCAACCAGTAGACAGGTTTAAAGCATGGAAGGCAAGCAATTACGCTTCCTAGAAACACACAAGGTGGAGTCTCAGAAGGAACGATACAAGGAAATGCACTAGGCGAGTATCTCCCACTATGACAGGCACTTGGCTTGATTCAACTGAGTCCTTGGAAGCCTTATCCATTCCTATACTTGTAGACGGAGGAAGCAGATAGAACAAGGGAGAGGGGTTAACAGATTCAGGGCCTCCTACTTTGCTAGGCAACGACAATCAGGCGGTATTATAACAGATTCAGGGCCTCTTGCTCTCGAGGGCAATGACCACAGGGGGAAATAACACCCGCGACATCCTTTCCAGTCCCAATTAGGGATCTAGGCCCAGATTAAGCTTCCCACCACTACCACCGTATTCTCGCCTAAGGTCCCTTCCAATTCTAGTTTCTTACTTGCATTCCTTCCTGTACTAGCTCCTTACATCCCTTCATCTCACCCGGTATCCTGGTTTCGGAAGCCATCACCTCATCCAGATCCAACTGCTATGAGTCCAGCGGCTATGAGGAGGTCTGCAGTAGGTTAGGTTTCCAAAGATAGGGCTAAAGCTCTAAGGTTTGGCATCCAGGAAGGGCAGGAGGAAGAGCATCTAGGAAGACTAGGCAGAGGAAGACCAGTTAGAGGAGGTTTCAGGCAGAGGAAGTTTCAGGTAGAGCGAAGACTAGTCAGAGGAACTTTCAGGAAGAGTCCAAGTCCATCCACTGTTCATCCACAGTCCATCCACCTAGATCTTCATGCATAAATACATGTAACAATCTACAACAACTGCAACCAATAAGCCAAGCTGCAAATAAACCAACAAGCCAACCTGTAAGAAACTCAAAATAATGTTAACATTAGTTCGGGATTCCAAAACATTTACTAATAATGAACCGCCTAAAACCAGAATAACCTATGGTCTAGCCTATTCTGCCTCAGGAAGAGGCCAAATAAGACCATCAATTGAATGAAAATGTAAATAACCTAACATGAAATAAAAAATCTTCGAAAGTGCACCACCAATTAATTTTAAATGACTAAAAAATGATTACTATAATCCCATGCCATTGCTAGATGGTAGGGACTAATAAGATGAATCAGTAAGACGAGGCCAAATACAACCATCAATTGAATGATAATGTAAATAACCTAACATGAAATAAAAAATCTTCGAAAGCGCACCACCAATTAATGTGAAATGACCAAAAAACGATTACTATAGTCCCATGCCATTGCCAGATGGCAGGGACTAATAAGATAAATTAGTAAGATGAGTCAGAAAAACAACTCAGAATTTAAATAATCAACTCAAAATTTAAATAATTTGTTCATTATGTTGAAAATAATCCTTCGTCGGAGCTTGTTCATTGTGTTGAAGAAAAACATGAACTAATCGAAGGATTGTAAAACTAGGAACACAATAATCATATTTTTCATAAACAAAACACTCGTGTCAAGAAAAGTACCCACTTCTTCTTGCAATTAGCTTGTTCATTGTGTTGAATAAAAACACGAAATAATCTAACAATTTTAGAACTAGGAACTCAACAGTCATATTTTTGGCCAACAAAATATTGGCATCTAGAAAAGTAACTACTATTAGCAATTATTACTAAATGGACCTGTTAAACTTCAATGTGGTTATAAGGAGGAAATTAGAATTCAAATAAGGTATATAATATCATCCTAGGATTCTCAATTCTCCTGGATCAAATCATATTGAGTAAAATATTGAAAACATACCTCTAGTTGAAAGTTTAGTTGTTTCTATGCTAGGTTTCACATGTAAAGTTAATAAAATCAAACAAGTTCCAAAAACATAGTTTTTAGGGACTGTGTCTGTCACTCATGTCATCAAAATTTGAATCCTCATAGCACCTACGAAACTATTTTTCATTTGTGTCTTCCCTTTGGGATAAAGTGACTCCCATATTTCATCAATATGATAGAGTTAGAGAGAATATTCTAACCAAAATATTAGAGTGGTGTATCTTAGATTTCTCACAAAACCTAATTAATTGAGCATAATAGTGGTGGCTAGGATTTATTATATGAGAGACCTGGAATGAAAAGAATAAAATAATTTTGAGCAATAGTTTAGTCTCTAACTTTATGAAACTTACGAGACAACTCTTGATCGACACAAGGGAAACTTCGGGGATGTGCAGCTAGGGTTATAGAGGTGCTGAGGGAGCTCCACTCCCTCCTACAAGGAAGCCGTTGCCAGCAGAGGCAAGCCACCACTGGGTAATGTCGGAGGATCTGATGAAGAGGAAAAAAGAAATAATGAAAAGGAGTCAGATGGGGCCAGGTCCAAGGAAAATAGCAGCACTAAGGACAAGGAGGAAGAAGACAAAAGCCAGGGAACAAGGGACAAAAATCAAAAGGGACCATGCAGACCCAAAATGGAGATTACTCCTAGAGTAGTGTTAAATAATCTTGCACTGCAGGCACACTAGGAACACATGGGGACTTCTGCCATAATATGCAAATTCATGGGATTATGGCCCACTGAAAAGGCATTACAGACATGGATCAAATACCACTAGAAACCTAAAGGTAGTATTGATCTCCATCTTGGGTCAAAGGGATTTTTTACCATGGTTCAAAAACATCGAAGAAAAAGACAGAATATTCAAAGGAGGACCCTAATTTTATGCAGCAGCAGGCCTCTATATGCGATCGTGGATGATGAAATTCATTCCAGAACGGGAGACTTTCACCTCGGTACTTGTCTAGGTAAGACTTTATTCCCTACCCCTTGATTACTGGCAAACTAAATTGCTTTCTGCCATAGGTAATAAACTAGGTTGTTTTGTTAAAGCTTCGGAAGTCACAAGATGGGGTAAATATACTTCCTGTGCTAGGATTTTTGTAGAAAAGGATCTACCAGGAGATCTTTTGGATGAAATTATCCTAGAAGTTTTTGATGAGGAATGGGTGTAAACTGTAGATTACGAGCATATCCCATTCAGATGTCGTAAATGCCACGAACATGGTCACTTGATCAGAGACTACCCTCTTAGTAAATCAGATAACAAGGGAAAAACTAATACTATGAAGGACACAGAAAGCTTTCAGAAAGTGGCAAGTAAAGGAAAAGGAGGTAGAAAAGGATCAAAGAAACAACACAATGAGGGGAAAAAGACCAGTCATAACTGATTTCAAGCACTGGAAGAGAATGAAGAAAGGACAAATGAAGACCAATCTTGGGAGGAAAGTGCTATTGAAAAGGAGAAGGAAGAGAACTACAACCCAACACAAGGGATTGGTAATAAGAAAGAGACTATGATGAGTGAAACTGAACTAGAAATGGATCTGGAAATGACCCAAAGTGAAACAGATCTAGAGGACCATGAACTTCAGGAAATACTAGACAAGGAACACTTAGATCTGGAAGGGTTCTTGATGCAGGGAACCATGGGAGGGATAGATTCATTACCTCAAGAGGATTGCATCATAATACAACAGTTGTTTTTATGGAAGACACAGGAAAGGGAGTTAGGTATAGGAAAAACCAATGACAATTAGGAAAACAAAGGAGTGAAAACAATGAAATCAACTCTAGGATTAGCTACTAGAAATGCAGGCAAGAAGAGGGGCAAGAAAAAGCAGAAGGAGATTTTGATGGAGTGTGGAAAGCTAATGATAGACTCGAGTAAGATGAAAAACCTAACCAGTTACTCCTTTACAAGTCTTTAAATATGAAGTTCACATCTTGGAATATTAGAGGTCTAGGAAGTAAAAGAAAACAAAGAAAGCTTAGTTCTGGAATGAAATAGTAAATGTCGGATATGATCTTCATCCAGGAAACGAAATGTTCCATTAAGAAAATTAGACTTATACATAGCAAATGGCTCAATAGATTTGAGTTTCTAGAGGTTAAAGATGAGAACACAACGGGGGGTATTCTCACTCTTTTGAACCCCCAAAGGGTCAGCATAATTGATGCAGAGGCATCAAGAAATTACCTATCAGTGGTCATTCAACCAGTAGGGGTGTCGAAAACATTCCTGGTCACAAATGTTTACGGTCCTCAAAGAATAGATGATAAAATAAAAATGCTAGAATCCCTTATTGACCTCAGGAATAGATAGGCTGGAATTCCTTGGATCATGGGAGTGGATTTCAACATGATCAAATATCTCTCTCGAAAAAAAGGAGGTACCAGAGCACTTAACAAAGACTCCTTAGCATTCCAATCATTCATAGATAACATGAAATTAATTGATTCGGAATTGGGCAATGGCCTTTTGACTTGGAACAACAAAAGAGGAGGCGAGGCACTGGTAGCCTCTAAGTTAGATAGGTTTATGATGGATTTTATGCTTATAAATAAAGAAATAATAGCAAGAGTTCTTCCCTTTGGAGGTTCATATCACTGGCCAATTCAACTAGAAATCAAGGGTATAGATTCTCCCAGGAATAGACCCTTTAGATTCGAAAATATCTGGCTCTCCCACACATATTTCATCAGTAACATTGAAAAATGGTGGTCTGCAGACCTGCAAATCCAAGGATCTAAAATGTACCTCCTTCATAAAAGACTAAAGCACATTAAGTTCATACTTAAAGAATGGAACCAGAAGGATTTCGGTAACATTTTTGTGGCCAAACAATCAATGGAAATCAAGATTCAGGAACTCAACTAGGCTCTGATAAAAGATGGATTTGACAAAGTCAAAAGTGATCAGGCTGATAATTACCATCTAGAATGGGAAAAGTTATGCAAACAAGAGGAAATATTTTGGAGACAAAAGTCCAAAGTTCAATGGCTCAAGGAAGGAGAGTAGAATACAAGATTTTTCCACAGATCCACTATGGCTAATAGAGCTCACAATAGAATCTCAATGATTAAGGATGAGCATGGGGAGTTTCAGAACACACATAAGAATATTGAAGCTGTGCTTCTTCAACATTTCTGGAACATCACTCGGGAAAACATTCCGGATAGGGATCATTCCATCAGGGGAATTACAAGGCATATCCCTAAGCTGGTGTCCAGAGAGGACAATTTTAACCTCAATAGATCAGTTACTAAAGAGGAGGTCAGTGAGGTTCTCAAAGACATGCAGAATGGCAAAGCACCAGGCCCGGATGGTTTCAATGTGGATTTTTTTAAAGCTTGTTGGCACATTGTCAAAGAGGACATTTTGAATGTGGTAGAAGATTCCAGGGGTAGCAAAACTATCTTGAAAGTCCTCAACACCTCCTTCATCTCCCTGATCCCCAAACAAGACTCAGCTCAAACTACAGATAAGTACAGACCTATAGCCTTATGTAATGTGGTTTACAAGATAATATCCAAGGTAGTGGCTAATAGACTCAAACCTCTCCTTCCCTCGTTAGTGTTAGAGGAACAATCAGGTTATGTGGAGGGTAGACATATTTTAAACAACATTATTCAAGCACATGAGGTGGTTCGCACGCTAACCAACAAAAGGCAAGCGGGGATGATCATGCAATTGGATATTTCCAAAGTGTATGACAAGGTGAATTAGATTTACATCAAGAAGGTTCTCACTACCTTTGGGTTTGACCACAACTGGGTCAGATGGGTCATGGCACTGGTGACTTCTTCCAGCTTTTCAATTTTGGTGAACGGCTCTCCCTCAGAGATCTTCACTCCTTCTAGAGGCCTCAGGCATGGAGACCCGCTCTCTACCTTTCTCTTCATTCTCATGATGGAAGGACTTGGGTGTTCCATTAAGCATGCCAAGGTCATGGTAAAAATTAAGGGTCTTCAAGTATCTGAGAATGGTCTAGCTTTGACTCACCAATAATTTGTTGATGATACCTTGCTGCAAGGAATCCCCACAGTCAAAGAGGCTTCATCCTACAGTCAAATCCTGAAGGATTTTGCCATGGCTACAGGTATGGAAGTCAATCTCTCTAAGTCAAAAATATTCTTCTTATACTAACATTGCTATTCAAAGAAATATCTCAAGAATTCTTGGCTTCCAAAGAGATTCCCTCACCTCAAAGTATTTGAGAGTTCCTCTTATAGCCAGACCTATGCACAAGAATATATGGGAACTGGTGCTTAATAAGTTGTAGGATAGAGTCAAAAAATGGCCCTTCCGTGCCTTGAACCTGGCAGGTAGGTTAGTTCTAACTAAGGCGGTTCTGCAATCTATCCCGGTATTCATGTTATCAGCTCTCCTAGCTCGCAAAGGTGTCTTAGAGCAAATCAGGAATATTCAAAGAGATTTCCTTTGGGGCAAGGAGGAAACAAGGAAGAAATGGGCCCTAGTTTCTTGGGAAAAAATATGTAAACCCAAAATCCATGCGGCCTTGGCTTAGATGATCAGGAGATTCTTAGCAAAGTTCTAGGGGCCAAGCTTTGGTGGTGATGGGTTCAAGAGCCAAAAGCCCATTGGGCCAAGATATGGAAAGAGAAATATGCCAGCTCTTGGAACATTAATGATCTCATAAGAATGTCTGGAATTATAAAAGGTTCCTATATATGGAATAGAGCCTGGGAAACAGAATCCTAGTACAAAAGAATAGTTTCTGGGAAATTAGAGTAGGAGAACTAGCACTCTTTTGGGAGGACAAATGGCAACAAGAACCAACAATGTTAATAGAGAATTTTTTAAGCCTCAAGCAGGAAACAAATTCCCAAGGGTTTATCAAAGTAAATGATTTTTGGGATCTTACTCATATCTCTGGAAAGTGGAGAAGCTGGAGAGACATTGACTGCAGAGAGGTCTACCCCTTAAAAATTAAAGCAGAGGCACTTGGGGGATTTGCTTAAGCAAAGAATAATCTTAGTAACGGAGGGGCAAGATCAATTGAGATGGGGTAATAACAAGAAAGGCACCTTTAATCTTAAGGAAGCAAAAGGTTTTCTCCTTGGGCTTGATTCCAGTGTTCCAGACAAGACCTGGCAACATCTCTAGAGACACCAAGGCTGGATGAGGATCAAGCTTTTTATGTGGTTGGTTCATCATAAGAAAATCTTGAATTGGGACAACATTAGGAAAATAGGAGTTATGGGGCCTTCTAGATGCCAGCTCTGTGAAGAGTAGGACGAGACAATGGAACATATTCTCAACATTTGCTCTTACACCAACTGGCTGTGGGATTCATTCTCTTAAAATTTCCATCAGTTTGATAGGGACAGAGGAAGTATCACTAATCCCCCAAACAAATGGAGAAGAAACTGTACAAAGAATGAGTTCCTTAATTTGGCCTGGGCCTTCACACCATGCTTCATTATCTTGAATGTTTGGAAAGAAAGAAATAAAATAATTTTCAATAATGGAAAGTCTTCCCCTCATCGACTGTTCGATCTTATCTTGAAACGGCTCAGGGAAACAGTTAGCTCCACTGTTCGCAATATCCCCAAGAATCCCCCCTTTGAGACTGAGTTGAGAACTCTCAGGCTTCTGGGATTGCAAGGGATTATTCCTCAAGGTCTAAATAGGAAGGATATAACTATGGTTATAGAGAAGGACTTCTGGAAACCTCCACTGAAAGGCTATCTGAAATACAACATCGACGGTGCTTCCAAAGGCAACCTGGGAACAACTGGTTATGGAGGAATTTTAAGAGATGAAGAGGGCAATATTATTTTTTCTTTCCACTATCATTTAGGAAGAACTACCAATGACATGGCGGAAGTGATGGCTTTGGAGCAGTGTCTAGAGTTTCTAATTCAAAACCATTGCTCAAATGTCATTATAGAAGTGGACTCTGAGATAACCATTAACTCTATGAAAAGAATCAATGGTGGTTCTCAGCCGAAGAGAGTCTCAAATCACTGGAAACTTATCCAGGTTTATCAAAGAATTCAAGTGCATCTCCAGGGACTTCGAACTGTAAGTTTCAACCATGTTCATCGAACTGCCAATAAGCTAGTGGACTTATTGGCCAATCAAGGTGTGTGCAATGCAGACTGTGGGTTGGCAAAAAAGTGGCAGGAGATACCTCAAAGTTGTCTTAAGGATCTCTGTGACAATCAAGTGGTAGAGGACAGTGAAGTTTTTCCATTTCGGGCTAGGTTGAAAAGCACGAAATGACTCTACCAGCAAGTGCAACCTCAGCTCAGCAGGATGTACAAGGAAGGACGGCTAGTCAAATTTGGTCTCACTTTACCCCGGAGCAAGTCGATCAGGAATCCCAGGTTTTTGTAAGGTACCTTGCGGAGTCTTTTCCCAAAGAAACTCTGTATCGGGTTCAGGTTCCGCTGTAAGAATAGGAAAAACGGGTGGTTAATTTTTTCTAGTAGTTGGAATTTTCCCTCTTTCCACTTTCAGGCCAGAAAACCTGGTCCTAATTAGTTTTCTGACGATCGTACGTCTATTGAGTGGTTAGTGGTATTGTAGTTTCGGGAGCGATCTCATAGGGATTTCAACACGTGGCAGGGTGGTAGATTCGGAAACCACCCTCCATTGCGCGTTATGGTTCGGTCATGTAAGGCAGAGCGAAATGACTCCTAGCTGTTGGATCTTGCAGCCCGGATTGACGGTTGGGATCATTTGTGTGGTTATGTGGGGCTAGGCAGGTCATTTACTCTTATCCTGATGGCGCGTCTTTTCCTTTTCTGTCCTTTCCGTCCTTTGCGCGCATTGTGTGATCGGGGGTGACCGCCATCGTTGGTCGGCTCCAAGGGGTGTTATTTTTCCGGTTCTTCCTGGTGGTTGGGGTTCTTGTAGCCCTTCGGAGTTTTTTCCCATGGGTTTGGGGTTTTCTGGTCTAATTTGAAGGTCTGTGACATTGTCAGGATTACCTTTTCTCCTGAGTTTGTGTAAATGGACAGGTTTTTGTATACTATATAACTTTTATTCTAAATTAATGAAATAGAAGGTTCGACTCTTGCTTCAGAAAAAAAAAAGAAAGGAATAAAATAATTTTCAAAAATTTTGTGTAATCAAAAAAATAAATGTAGAGTGTAATAATAAAAAATATCAAAGAAACTAATCTATTTCACAATTGATTTCCATAGAAATAAAAATTAAATTCTTAGGAAGCCCTTATTCATCAATTATCATGCATTCCCCCTCCATGAAAAATAATTTTAATTGAACCACTTAACCTAGATGCATCTTTCTAACAAAATGGAGTCCCCCTCTTCCAAAAGAAATAAAATTAAACTTTTATGGGACCTCAAAAGAAAACCTAGGTCTCACTAGTTATTGTGAAGCTTTCATAAACTCTCAGGGAGCTGCGTTACATTTTATACAGGTTCAATTAAAGGGAGGTTTCATGAATGCGGAAAGCCTACATGCACGAGTTTTGAAAAATTGGGTTCTCCTCTCATATAATAAATAAATAAATAAATTGATGGGGCCTTAAAATGTAACCCCGTTTTGGCGAGCTATGAAGGATCATTTAGAAACACTTATGGATCTATACTACATATTTATGGTGGATCATTGGGCATCTACGGAAACAATTCAATGGAACTCGTTGGAATGGAATATGGGCTTAGAATAGTCACTCAGATTGTTTATATGGGCAAGATGAGGGCGAGGAGCATCATGGTAGCTGACACATATAACACTCTTTGTCGAAGGGAGGTCTAGTCTGGGGGGAAATGTGACTTTTATAAATACTGGAAAACTAAAAGTCCCATCAAAATCATCTTTTTTTTTTATTGGTATGAAAAAACAAAAACTTCACATGGGAAAATCTCCAAAAGAGATGATGGCGTGGGCCGAGTATCTATGTGATTTGTAGGCATGCGGAGGAGAGCAATGAGCATATGTTTCTTAAATGTCCCAACACATTTAAAGTATGGAAGAAATTGGCTAGTTCTATTGCCTTTCCTTGTATTCGTTTTGACAACATCATAGTTTGTATGCAATGGTGGAGCACATAGAAATCCTCATGGAGGATCATTCCCACAATCCTTTTTTTGAATGATATGGAAGTGGCGGAACAAGAATACATTTGAAAACTCTAATGAAAGTTTTATGTTGGTTTTTGAACGCATTGTCTCTTGTTACTCTACTGTTTCCCCCCCTCGATAATAGGCCTAAAAAAGAACTTCATAAGCTGTGAGGCCCTCAGATGGAGTATTTGATGGGGTGGCTCAAAGAAACAAATGTGGATGTGGTATTTGGATAGATTTTACAAAAGAGCAGGAATTTTGGTTACACTGGAATGCGGGCAACAACATGCATACAAGGGCTGAAGTGATGGCCCTCTAGGGCCTTTTATGGTTTACACACTTCCTCAATATTCCTGACATCCACATATTTGGGTACTTAAATATTGTTATTGAACGTGTCAAAGGCAGTGAAAAAATCAAACAACATATGCTCTTCGGATGGCTCTCGAAAATCGACAATCTTTGGTCCCTTTTCAGAAATTCCTTGATCATGCACATTGGAAGGGAATACAATCAACAAGAAAATTGACTATCGAAACGAGGAATATAGGAGCACTTGGATGGTATGCACATTGAAATCAAACTTAGAGACACTATACTAGATGTTGGGTGTTTCCATTTCTTGGGTAACTATGGTTGCATTTTTTTGTATACTCTGTGTTTTTCCTTTTTTGAAAATCTGCCTGGTTCATTTTCCCATGTTGTGGATAGATGATAAAATTGTGTGGGGATCTATGGATTATTATGTATATATACTCATGATGTACTGGAGGATGATATTCTATTTTTCTTGTTCTAATTCACTATATTTGACCCCTATATTATATGGCTACAACTGGATATTGGGCCATAATATGATAATATGATGTATATATTATTGTTTGGACTTTTGTATGGGAAGCGATATGCTTTCCCATAAATGATATAAGATTTTTATGACATGGATCAGAGAAGTCTAAATATGTAACTTGATCTCATATGGTAATATATCATGCTTTTTTATACTGAGAAAGAAAATAAATAAAAATAAATAAATAAAAGAAAAGAAGAAGGAGGAGATTCTCAACTAATAATAAGTGTGGTGAAAAAATTTAAAATGGATCTCCAACGTGTCCAAGTGTCAGAGCTAGAAGGATGCATGGAAAGGATCAACTCCCTTCTCCCTCGGAAGGAATATGATCAATCATACACATGAATATTTGTGGAATAAATTTAATCAAGAACCACTAAGGTGATAGTGTATGGATTGGGCTCAAGTAGAACTCACACCCCCATGATGGATGAACCATAACTCAATTTCAAATGTATATGAAATTTTTTTAAAACTAAGTGAAGTATGGGATTCCTTGGAACAAAAGGACAATGAAAAACTTGGAAGGGGTATTCATAATTTCAAGGTTTTCTAATTTCCATGGTATGATTGATTGGTCTGATATACTTTGAAATCATTGCAAATAAATATGCACGTGAAGGATCCAATATATTTTTATTTATGAAGGTTGTAAATATTTTTATTTATGAATATTGTATGGAATGTTAACACTATGATGATTACACCACACAATTAGTTGGTTAGCATAATGTTCTTGTTTTGGAATGATTCCACTCGGTGGGTGTGCATATTCGAGCTTTCAGGGGTTAGAGAAGTTTACATATATAAAGTTCTTATGATTATTCGATTGATAATTTAATGTCTTAATTTATGCAAGTTAATTATGTGAACAATAATTATCTATATATCTATTATATATATATATCTATATATAATATATATATATATATATAATGTGTGTAAAGATGGTCAAAATAAAGACTCTCTCCATAAACATTTATTGCTTACTTCTCTCCATCTACCCATAGCAATTTTATTTCAATATAGTACATCTATAAGGCTCAAGTTTACCTCTATGTGGCCTCCTATAATCAATTTTTGTTGCAACATCAAATGGAATAACACTTGCAACATCAACTTCTACTAGCTATCAACACAAGGATTTTTACAAGCTTCCATGTTGCGCTAGGGCGTGATTCAATGTGGCAATTTCCATCTATGTTTCCATAAGAGTGTCCATTACTTAAGGATGTTGGCTAGGGGAGTGAGGTCTCCATCTTGGTGTACTAGAACTAGATTCCTCTTAGCATTTTTTCTATCTTATGCAGACACACTAACCACCTCCTACAATTCTCTTATGTCAAAGTAGTTTTCATGGAGCCATAACTGAAACTCCACCCATAGAAGGGAAGCCATATTGAAATACTATCTGAAATTTATATTTATTATGTACAACATCTTGAAGAACCAAAGCCAGTTGAACCTAGAGAAAAAAAGACGTAGCATTTCTGATTTCTTATTTGGAAAGTTTTCCAAAATGCTTTAATTTGGAATTTTCAATATATACAAGATGAGTAGCACGATCCATTAGTATTATGTATTTTATAAAATTTTATAAACAATGGTTGCATTTTTTTTAATTATTATTATTAACATCCAATTTTAAGGTCATGACCAAGCCAGACACAAAATTGGTGTATGAGACCCCCTTGTTTGTGAGACAAAGGACCCACCTCCAGGAATTCTACGAAGGCATACACATTATAACCCCCTCCGGTTTTGAACCTGTGACCTCTTAGGAAGATACACATGCTCTTAACCATTAGGTCCACTCATGTAATTAATAATGCTCGTAAAAGAACATTAAAATTTTATGAAAATTCTAAAAATAGAAATCAATGTTTTCATAATTCTTTAACAAAATCAAATAAATTCACTCTTCTCACAACATCTAGATCAAGTGTGACTTCAATAATTAACAACATTTGTCACAAATTATATTAATAATATTAGTACATGTAGTTAACCATTAGTGAAATTGTTGTAAAAAATAATGTTGTTTTGCATATATGAATTTTAGTCTCCATAATAAAACGAGGGTGAGTTTAATCAGAAAACCTTTTTGTGTTTTTTTAAATGTTAATATATGTTTTTTATATATGATTTTTTTTTTATATAATATTGATAATACTAATTTAAAATAAAGTTACAATATAGTCCATTTTTATGTTATTTATTTATTTTGGCAATGTGAAATGTATTATTAAGTGTTTTGAGTGTTTTGATTCCTACAATCTTTTACCAGCCATTTAATTTATATGGTTTAGTTTGTTTTAGATTTATTATTAGAAAATGTAAAAATAATTAAAATTGAAAATTAAAATAAAATGGAAGTTGCCATGTTCGCATGGGGTAGCTCAAGTGGCGATGACCATGGAAATGAAGTCTCACCGAACCAGAGATCTTAGGTTCGATTCTTGTGCTACCCTCCTTGGAAATCGGGTGAATAACGGACATGTAAACTTGAAAATAAAAGGGTCTTACCAAGCTTACCAAAAAAAAATGGAAGTTGCCATATTTTTATAAATTTTTTTATAGTATTGAATGGAAATGGTAGAATCTAAAAGATTCAATTTTAAATTCTATTTTGATTTTCACAAGATTTATGAAAATATAGTTCATACTTAGAAAAATCCTATAATATAAGTTGTTCAGAACTTTTATGTCCCTAATATATTTAATTTATTTTTTCACATATACAAAACTCTTTTAGTTAAACATAAATAATAAATAAATAATAATGCAACATAGAAAAATAGATTAGTAATTACATAACATGCATTCTCAAAATCTCTTTAAACCCCACCTTTCATTAGATCTAACATTTCTTCCATTCATCCAACTTATTTTTTTCTATATATAACTGTAACATCCCTAGTGACCTCATGCATCCAACTTAATTTTTTCTATATATAACTGTAACATCCCCCAGTGACCTCACATGTAAATGCAATGAGTTAGAAAATTTTCTTACACAAATTATCCATGGGTAATTATCTAAATCACTATTCCTGATCCTCATTAACGATAGAATGTTCATCAATACATAAAGTAGCTTTCAGTGGAGGAATAGTAAGTTGCGTAACCATTCATCCAACTTAATTTTTTCTATATATAATTGTAACTTCCCTCAGTGACCTCACACAAAAATGCAAGGAGTTAGATTTTTTTTTTACACAAATTGCCCACGAGTAATTATCCAAATCACTATTCCAGATCCTCATTAACGATAAGATATAATGTCCATCAGTACATAAAGTAACTTTCAGTGGAGGAATAGTAAGTTGTATAACCATTAACAGTCACTCTTGTAGTATATTAACATAAAATGTATGATGAACCTTGCATCCATTTCATGATT
The DNA here is from genome assembly GCA_000404065.3 of Pinus taeda. NCBI lineage: Eukaryota > Viridiplantae > Streptophyta > Pinopsida > Pinales > Pinaceae > Pinus > Pinus taeda. The sequence continues at coordinate 57,380 of APFE030756138.1, forward strand.
CCCTTAACCAGATTACTTAATCACATACTTGACATTATGAACATCACATCAGGCAAGGAATAACATCATCAAACTGACACAATAATCAATCACATCATTGGAACACAGATATACCCTAGAAACCTCGTAGGGTGAAAACCAACAAACGTTTAATTTTATTATTAAATGCTTGTGAGGGTGTTCACCCCTCGCTCAATGGATTATAAGGGCATCCATCCCTTATCCATTGTTATAAAATATTACAATGAAATATCATTAAAGTTCAACATACCTAGCTAAAATCTATTACAATCATCATGAAACCATTTACCCACAAATCACCACTCTCTATTCCTTGTGACATGATTGTTCCATAGGTGGACCATCATGTAACTCGTACTCATGAGCATGGATGATTAGTTCTTTATATGCCACAATGTTAAACATAATATGTCTTTTTCACAAATCACCATCCTTCCCTGTTTCGTCAACAAGCTTTGGTAACATGATTAGATAAAGTATTAATCAATCAATAATCAGTATTTAAAAGCGATCTTTTAACATCTATTCATGTGCATACATGAGATGAAAATATCATATCACAACATGCTTCTTCTAACAACATTGTGCATGTATAAACAAATAATTAACAAGCATGTCAAAATAATTACCATCTTACTATAATCATTCTCGCATGGGCATACATTCATATCCAAAAGAAACCACTGTAACCATCCATTTCATTTAAAGGATACTAACAACTTATCTTTTTTCTTGTGCATGTAATTAGATAAAAACTTATTCAAATATAGCTATCCCTTTAGCTTTTTTATTGTGCATGTAACTAAGTAATATCTCCAATATAATAGTTATTAGTATAAAACATAAAAATACATGCCCCCTTCTATGGGAAAGCTAAAATGATAGACATCATTATTGTGCATGAAAATTCAAGTCTCTTTTCTAAAAACATCTTTCCCAAGATATAGCTATTTACAAAATCTATTGTATGCACAATAACATGTGTTGCTCTAAAACAAAACTAATGTGCTAGTCATTATTTCTTGCATGCACATATATGTATTTTACAAAGGAAATCTAGTGCATTTATTGCAAGTAATTACTTGTTTTACATTCCAAGATCTAACATAATACTTATTCTTCTACACACAAATCCATGTTTCTCTTTAAAAGATCTAACACAATAGTTCTACAAATCCATGTTTCTATTTAAAAGATCTAACACAATAGTTCTACAAATCCACATTTCTATTTAAAAGATCCAACACAATAGCTCTATTTTCATGCTTGTAATCAACTACTATTTCTATGCTTCTACACACAAATCCATGTTTCTCTTTAAAAGATCTAACACAATAGTTCTACAAATCCATGTTTCTATTTAAAAGATCTAACACAATAGTTCTACAAATCCACATTTCTATTTAAAAGATCCAACACAATAGCTCTATTTTCATGCTTGTAATCAACTACTATTTCTATGCTTATGCATATGTGTTCTTTTCACATTAGTTATTTCAAAGAACCCAACATAGCTTCTCTACTTTCTTTTTTCTTTTTTTTTTCTTTTTTTTTTTTTTTTTTTTTTTTTTTTTTTTTTTTTTTTTTTTTTTTTTTTTTTTTTTTTATGTACAAAGTTCTCATGCATTTGTTTCCAAGTATCATAACAAAGTTCTCAAGCATTTGTTTCAAGAAAGTATCATTATCAACCTTTCTTTTGGAAATAAGAACTAAAATAATAATAATGTTAACCGTTTATGCATTAAACCATGCAATCAAATCAAACTATCCAATAGACACCACACAATTCATTTACCTTTTTACCCACCAAAATGTGTAACCTTTGCAAACTCTTGCAAAAGAATTAACGCCATTCACTTATCTTTCACCTATAAGAAAAAAATGTTATTTCCAAAGAAGATTCCTATGACTTATATTATCTATGTGCATTTGATATATGAATAGGTTATTATATTTCCTCATAAGTAAGTATTTTTTTTTTTAAGAACTTGCTTACGCATGAGAATCCATGGGAATTTTTTCGATCGATTTATTAAATAACTAATATTTACCAACACCATAGAAATATTTTTACCACGACTAAGCACAAAACCATTGTGTTCTTTTCAAGAGTACCACAAGATTTATTTATTTTTAATTAACTAAAGGGTCATAGTTTTTTCCATGGATTTATTAAATAACTAATATTTACCAACACCATGGAAATATTTTTACCATGACTAAGCACAAAACCATTGTGTTCTTTTCAAGAGCACCACAAGATTCATTTATTTTTAATTAACCAAAGGGTCATAGTTACTTATCTTTTCTTCAACAAAGACTTATATCATATAAACACATAAGGTAGTTATTAAAACTACACATTTCAAAAGAAAATCCCACTTTCTAAGAAAATAATCTAATTAACATTTTTCTTTTAATTTTCATCACCCATGAAAATATTTCAAAAATTACCCTCTTTAATCTATATTCACTTCCAAGAAAGTAATTTGGATTTGTTATTATTTCATGCACCAATAACAAATCCCCTTTTAAGAAAAGAGCATGCATCTTTTCTTACATAAAAGGCACGTGCAATGTTATATAAAGACAAGCAAGGTTACTTATATTTTAATGCTACAAATATATAATAACAATCTTTTTCTATATTTAGTAATAATAATCTTTATCTACATTTAGTAATATGTTCTATTTACCAAGTAAAATATATAATAACGATCTTTACCTACATGTAATATATATTTTCTTTACTAAGAAAAAATATAATAATGATATCCGCAAGAACTTTATATGTCTCATGCACCTTTTCTCAAGAGGATATCTTGGCTACTAGCAAAAATCTTGTGTAATTTATTCCAAAAAAATGACAAATCTACTTAAATTTTAAAACACAAGATTCACATGTAATTTTTCTGGAGAAACTAGAAATTTACTTAACTTTTATATGAAAATCTCTCATATATTATTTTCCCAAGAAAATAACATCCTTAAAATCTTCTATATGCAGAATATATATAAACTTCTCATTTATTTTGGAAAATAATGTAGTAAATCATCTATATGCACAATATATATAACTATTTTTTTGGGAAAATAATGTAGTAACTTATATTTAAATGTGCATAGGCTATCCAAACTATATTTATATGCAACTTTGATTTTCAAGCAATACTACATTCTTTCCTTTATAAAAAAATATTCGTATGCAAGTTCTTCATTTAAGAAGAATGATAAGAAAACTTATCTTTTGTAAGAATTCCCCGTGAGCCTGGATTGGAGGCCAATGAATTCTATGTGCACTAGTTGGACTGAGAATAATCATCTTCGACCTCTAAATATAGGTTGTTCAAATCACCCTCCCTCTCATGTGAAGCATCCATTTAGAGGATCTTTGTATTTTGTGCTAAAAAAAAAAATCTATGATCAAAGAATTATCCACAACGACAGCCACAAGATCTGGTTGATTAATTCGGCTACTAGACCTTTGTTTGTTCTTAGATTCGTACGTGATGAATTCAGTTCTGAAAATAATGATTTGAGTTGGATTCAAACAAGGGCTAGTTTATCAACATACTCTCTCCATAAAATAATGCATTCAATATCACTTCATCCCGTATATACCCAATTCCTTTGTTTAGGGTGGATTTTTATGGTGAATCAAGAATGAAAGGAATTTTACCCAAAAATTAGTTTATCTTAGAACTCATTCTGGATACAACAAAGGTTACCACATTCTTTGCCAAGAATTTCTAATTGCTTCTTGATTCTAACCACAACCTAACAATGGAATAATTGGATTCCCACATGTGAAAACAATAATTTTTTACTTATATAAATGGTATATACTACTATAAGGTTTTAGGGATATTACATACTCGCCCCAACAAAGGTTACCACATTCTTTGCCAAGAATTTCTAATTGCTTCTTGATTCTAACCACAACCTAACAATGGAATAATTGGATGCCCACATGTGAAAACAATAATATTTTTACTTATATTAATGGTAAATACTACTATAAGGTTTTAGGGATATTATATACTCCCCCCCTTAAGGAGAACATTGTCCCCGATTTTCTTCTCTTACTGGGACTTAATTTCTACTCATGATATAAGAATCCAAACAACTGAAATGAGATTATTTCCCTTCAAAATCAAGGATTTGATTTCCAAGGTATACCAATAAGCAAAAGAAATAATGTTGATCTATGTAAAAAATAAGTAATTTCTACTTTCCATCACTTAGCCATTATTCATTTTTATAGAAATAAAGCAAAATATCTATACCAACTTACCATTACTCTCGGAAGTCATGGTCACTTTTACGCAAGCACTCTAATAGTTTGATAACTCAGCAAAAAGCACCTTGTAATCTATGACTATCAAATTCAACATAATCATATTAGTCAGAACATTTTCAATCAAATAAAATACTTTTAATTATTAATCAATTATGAAATGTGAGGTGATATTTCTATCACAATTCTCCTACAAGTAATTAGATAGGACCAACACTCTTCTCATTAGAATGATAAATCACTACACCATGTGCAAACTGTCTTATGCCTTAGCTCCTACTAAAGACATCCACATAGTACTTCTAAAAGTACTTAGAGAGAACCTAACACTTTTTAATCATCAAAATGATCAATAAATGCACCAAGTGCATATTGTCTTAGCCCCTCCCAAGACATTCAAGAGATTAGTAATACAATGAAGGAAATTAAAATTCTAGTAATTAATTTCTAAGCACTAGGCCCTTTTTCCATCAAGATGTACATAAATTTTTGTACACAAAAATACAAAAAATTCATAGCACATAAATTCTTAGTTAATTGTTCTACTATGAGAACTACAGTGGGCTAAACAATGCTCCTTCCAACCAATGGGAATTGGTTTCCACAACTAGGTCGAGTCATTTTCACATCCAGACAGTTCGCTGACATAGACCATATCAGGTCTAGTATGGAATTCCACTGCCCAACCAGCTCAAGAATTCCAATGACCACATAAGGTCCAATATAGGTTTCCTCTTAGCAGTGTCCTACCTATTCCTATGACATTGTCCCATCTATGAGGAATTTTGGGCCTCCTCCAACAGAATCCAAATCAACAAGGTTTCCTCAGGCTTATTACCCCCTTTACCATCTTAGCCAACTCTTTTCCCTTATTGAGATCATCTATATTTAGGGAGAGGAAATATGGGCAAGAAAGTGCCATCAACCCCTCCGGGTAGGCAACCTCCATCAACCGAAGGCCTCATGGCCTTTAACAACTGTCCGCAACTGTTTGGCATGTTAAATTTATCTTTTATCACTCCTTCCCACAATAATTTACATAATGAACAATATGGATATTATCATTAACCAAAGAAACATTCATGTACACCATGCATTTATACTTAACCCTCAACATGGGTCCACAATATCTAGATTGACAGAAAACATAACTGATATACATCTTGTATACATTCTGATTTTCCAAGTAACGCAATCATGCATATCATATAACATTATACTTTCTCATTTACGATTGCAATTCACATTGCAATGTTTTACCTTGACAGGTTTTCTTGTTGTCATTAAGCTACCGCTACTTAATCCCATTAACAACGCTAGTCATAAATATGCATCATTTAACAAGTATTCACTTTCCAAATCATTTCAGTTTCATGCATACAATATTGTCATGCATAAAAGTATATGCAAATATTCATTAATGTGTAAATGTCAATAATAGTTGAGGTAACAATCTAAACATTTCCAATTTTCCACAGTGTATTGTCATCAATAGACTGATACATGAAGTAACATTATAGTTTCTCACTTACAATTGCAATTCACATTGCAACGTTTTATCTCGACATGTTTTCTTGTTGTCATTAAGCTATCAATACTTCATCCCATTAGCATCGTTAGTCATAAATATGCATCATTTAACAAGTATTCACTTTCCAAACCATTTTAGTTTCATGCATACAATATTCTCATGCATAAAAGTATATGCAAATATTCATTAATGTGTAAGTGTCAATAATAGTTGAGGTAACAATCTAAATATTTCCAATTTCCCACAGTGTAATGTCATCAACATACCAATACATGAAGTAACTACCATGATCACATGTAATAATCTTAAATCAAATTCAATTCACGTTGTTATCACCAAAAAATTGATCACCTAGCCTAATTTACTAGATGGATCGAATTACACCATTTAAAGCCAATTTTACCATAGTAAAATTGCTTTCACTGTGAGAAATTACTTAATAAACCACCTTTGTTAAGTAATTTATAATTAAACCCATGAATAATAATTAAATAAATCACTATTTATTTTATTTTCTTCTAGGAATAATTAATTAAACCATTGTTCAATTATTATTCTTTGTCATATTTGACCCAATTATGAAAAATCAAGAGATGAATTATTAATCATCTTATTTTTCTTTAGGGATAATTAATTAATCACTAATTAATTATTATTCGTTGTCAAATTTGACTAAATCCCTTAGGAATAATTAAATAAATCACTATTTGTTTATTATTCCTTAACCAATTCCTTGAGATGATAAAAAAATCATTTATTTATTCATCATTTCTAAATAAAAGTTTAAATTCTTTTTCCCTTCTACCCAAATATAATAAAATATTCCAAGTGGTTATTTGAAAAATGGGGTTAATAATATTTTATTATTGCTCATTATTCGAGGATAGCTCAATATTTTATTATAAATAGAAGGGTTTTCCATTCATTATTCACTTTTGATTATTTTCATTGTTGCACTCATTGTTGTAACCTTGATTATTTTTATGTCGCACACCATTTTTCTTCCATTTGAGTTTCCATTGAGCTGAATTTTTTTTATTTGTTGGGTTTACACATTATAGAGGAGAGAGACTCTACACAAGCTGAAGACGTTTGAGGGTAGCCAAGAACCCATCTCATAGAGGGGGGCTGGTAACATTTATTTGTTCCCTTCACAGACATTATAATAAAATCTATTCCTTGTATCTTTGGTTTCCATTGGATGATTGGAGTTATTACTGTTTCTTTTAGTTGTTTAACTACGATTGTGGCATAGATTAGAACTTTGGCAGGTTTTGTTTCTATCAGTTGCGACAGATCTACAATGTTTAGTAGCCATTTATATTATTGAGATTGTTTGTCATCCATAATATTAAGTGGATTCTTTTCGTACATCTTTGAGAAGAAAGCACTACAACACATGCATATAAATTTTATTTGTTAGTCATGCAATACTACCCAAACACAACTACCAACCATATTAAGGCAGTCAAGACTTAATCAACAATTAGTTATTACAGTCAAGTCTAACTACTTGCCTCATTGTTTATTTTTAATAACTAAATGGGTTCTTCCAATTTCCTTTTAAAACACTCTATCGTCCTATTCAAGGACATTCTCCATATTTTACATTCGTGCATTCACTCAATAAAAATAGTGCATTGTAACTTCAACCATGTTCAATAAATGTATCATTAATATTTCCACATTTTAAAAACTTGGTAGTTGTTTCTCACTTTCCTTAGTGAGTGTTTAATATTTTTCATAAATGTGTCAAAGGTTTTATTTTCTTTTACCCTCATTGGGATTTAAATTTCATGAACATAATGTTGCAGTAGACTTTATTACTTCTTTTTAATGTGGTTATAAACATGAATCACACATATCATGTCAAAAGTAGTTTACTGTATATATCAATATGTCTTATAGACATATTTGGGAACTGCAATCCCAATCATATATGTCGATAAACCAAGGGCTCTTTAACCTGTAAAAGTGTTGTTTCATACCCTAAAGGATCATGGTCAACTGATTACATCATTCCCCAGAAGTTCCACCTGAAAAACCACTCAGAACTAGCCAAAACTGGACCATATTGACTGCTCCATGGTCAGAGTGTGATGCATCTCACCTGCTACACATGGGAAGTGTGATGCATACTGAAAAGGCCTTCTGTAGGGTGTGATGAGCGAGAATGGACAAATGGCAGAGATTGTTTGCTAAGTGGATGCCCAAGGAATCTTCTAGAAACTTCTCATATGCCACTTGCCTCTCTGAATTCGCCAAAGGATGAGTAAGAGATCAAAGAATTCTCCAAGTGGAACCAAGAACTATCAATGAAATGACACTAATCAAAAACCCAGAGCTAACTCACACCCTTTGCAAACATCTATAAATGTATCCCTCATTTGAGAGATCTAGGGGCTGGATTTTTGTAATTTGTAAGGAAGTGCTATTGGTTTCTCCTTGAGAAGAGACATTGTATTGTTGGGTGATCTTGCTTTTCATGAGGTGAAGAGGGATTTGATGCTGGGAGGATGATGCTGGATCAGACAGCTGAGTTGTAATCCTCACTTCTATTATTAATGAAGTTATTTGATTTTTCCTCCATATAATCATGTGTTTGTGAATCTTGTAATTTGTGAATGAAATTGTATGGTCAATGTATTTCCGATTCTGCATTGTTTATGATATTATAGACCGAGATGCTTTGATGGTGTTTTGTTGCTTTGCCTCTAGAGGTATTCTCTAAATGCGGGACAAGTAGGAGAGGATTGGTGAGCTTTATCAAAGGAGAGAGGAAACAAGCAAGGAGCCAAGTGGAAGATCCAGGTTGGTCCCCTTTGCTTCTCTCTTATCCATCATACATAAAGGAAATAACAATTTTCTTTGATTGTTTGTTTCTAAGATAGCTACCCGTCTTAGTGGGACTAGCAGATTGAAAAGACATTAGTTTTCCCGAAAACAAAATGGCGACTCCGCTGGGGAACGAATAGTATGTTTGTTTGTCATTGTTGTTTGCTTTATAAACTACAGACGGATCCTGAAGTTAGCTAGCTAGCCTTTGAACTTCTTTTGCTATGTAACTGCAAAGTAGATGAATGTTGCTTCAGTTAATCTCTGGGTTGGTTTATGAACTAAACATCTGACTTACAAGCATCCTAAATGCCCTTTTGGTAGCTCAATAACCTCATAATATCGTACTCCTGTACTTTGTTTTTATTGTCTATCATAGCTTGGCCTAAATCACTGAACTTAGCCGCAAATTTTGAGAAAAAAACCAAACTCAGTTTCGTTCCCTGGCCCATTGCATTGTCTATAACAGGTAGCATGTATGCATCGCACCTCTCATGTGTTGCAGGTGAGATGCATCCCTGTTTCCCTTAAGGATAGGTGTGATGACTAAATGATACTGTTTCTCTCTTTGAAATTTGGTTTTTTCCTCCTTGTTTTCAGCTCTATTAAGTAGTTTTCCTGCCCATGATCAGTATCTCATTGCTAGAGCCTCTGTCCTTTACATTATTCAACCTTCACTGGTAGGGATTTATAAATGTTTTTATGTATTTGTCTATCATTGACAGTCTTTCTTTGTCAAAAGTAGCTTAGTCGAACTGTCATTTTTGATGCAAAGCAGTGTCATAACTGTCATTTTGAGTCAAAAAGAAGAGTGTCGTAAAGTCTTCCTCTTCTAGATAGTCGATTGTACTTTTGCCATTGTATTTGATTTGAATTGTTAATATTTAAAGGGTCAAAATCGGTTTTCTATTCGAAATCAAAAAGTGTCTTTTTAGTCTTCCTTTCATTTTGAAAAGAAATTGTCAAAGTGTTGCTTTGAAGAAAATAGTTCAAATCTATACTTAGTTTTCTTTTTTGGCATTCTCACATTAAGGAAACAAAAAAAAAATACATGCATCTGCATTTGCATTTAGATTGTGTGCGAAAATGATTTAGGGAAAGTGCATTTATTGTGTGCTCTCTTCTCTCTGTTGAAAGAATCATAATCTTCTTTCCTTATTAGCTAGGATTTTCATTGCTAAAATAAATGACTATTTATCATTTTAGATTGCATATTTAGGAATTTTACATTTACATCACACGGTGAACCTTGAAAGACAAACTTCTAAACAAGATCAACTCTAAAATAAATCTCAATGAACATAACACCGCTTTGGAACCCAACGCAACACATCTAGAGGTCTAGGCTAGAGATGTATTCCGGCATCGTAAAACTTGGTAACTATCATTTTCATCGAAGGTTGGGTTATTCCTCCTCTTTGATACGACAAGTGCTAATATGGACTTGTGCTGCCCGTACCGTCGAGTATATATTGGGAGACCACAATAGGCTGATATCTTTTATCCATAGGAAGCCGTGTATGCCGCCCTATGTTTGCATTACCAGAATAGGGCATAAAAAATATGGCTATAATTGCTAGTTACTCTTATTTATAGGTGACTTCCGGAGTCTAGTTGTTTTTGGTTTGTTATTAAGTAATGTCAAATGAATTTTATATTTATTTTTTATTATTAAGTAGTGTCAAATAAATTTTATGTATTTAACTACTAAGGGTTGTTAAATTAATTTTATGTAATGTTGTGATTGCCACAACTCATTTGGAGGAGAGTTATTTTTGACTATATTCGCAAAAATAATGGGAGAGTTATTTTTCACTCTTTTTTTTACTAATAAACCTTATAAAATTTTATTTATGTAATATTGTGGTTGCCACTCATAAAAATATGTGGAAATAGTTATAATAAACATGTGAGAATGCACATAAATATTGAAGATAATTATACCAGATCTAAAAAATACATTAATTTGTATGTTGCAAAAGGTATCCCACACAATTATATGAAATTTAAATGCATTATTTCATAAATTAAATCATAAGCGTTTAGAGTTTTTGAAATTAAATATTTAAATTGACTAATCAAATTCTAAAGGCAACTAAAAATTATATTTTACATTTTTTAATCAATTGACCATTTTAAATTTTAAAAATTATGTTTAATTTATGAGAAAATAAAATTAATAATTTTTTAAAAGACTTTTAAACCTTTTATTAGATTACACGCAAATAAATAAAATTTAAAATTTTGTTAAAAATAGTTAATAATTACAACATAAACTATAGATATAATAAAGCTGTAGTCCAACAATTATGTTTTTTTGTTTTAAAAGTTATAAAAATTCTGGTCTTGTTTTGAAAAAAATCTAGCAAGGATTGTAAATACAAGTAAAAGTTGTCAAATTTCATAATTTTAGGTGCGTTAAAAGTTTTTAATGGTGTTGAATCTATTTCCACCATAAAAAAACATGATTTAAACATTTTTTTACCTCTCTGTAGACGACTCTTATAATAAATGAATATGCAATGTGATTTAATAAGCCCAGTACCACTTTGTTGACCCAGTTATCAATAAATGAAACTATATATTTCTGCAACCAAACCGATCCCACATGTAGTAATACTAGTAAATGATTTTATATATTTATGCCACTGAGCCAATCGTACATGTAGTAATTGATGTTATATTTGAGTAGTTGATTTAAAACCGAGGAAATGGAGAACTCATTAAGTGAGCTGATGACATGTCAAGAGAATCCATTGACAGTGAATGGTGTTTCTCGAGTGTCATCTCAAAATGTATTAGACGAGATCACAGAGATTGCTGGGAATTAGAAACTATTTGGGATGTTGTGGATATACGCCACTCAGCAGACCGTGAATGGTATCATACATATTATAATGGTGAGAGGAATGTCACGAATCACGGATATTGGTGGGAATTAGACACTGTTTGGGATGGTGTGGATATACGCGACTTCGCAGACTGTGAATGGTATCATACGAATTATAATGGTGAGAGGAATGTCATGTATGCAATGGCAGAAAATTTTAATATTGTTTTGACACGAACTATACTTGATTGGAGCCGTCCTGATGGAAATGTGTGAAGCCTTCAAATTGTATGGAGTCTAAATTTTGTAGATTCTCAACGGATGCTGCAACAGCTGAATAGAAATTTCCCTTCTGTGCAATTGATAGGTTAATTTTTTTATCATCATCCTCACTTAAAACAACAATATATTTATTTCCATGGTGACCATCCCATGGTGGCTGCAATCGGAGTTTCCTTCACCTTACCAAATTTTAATATTCCAAAAGAGTTGGCATGAGTAGGTAAAATCGAAAGTGGAGATGAGATGAGATGAGGGAGATGTTTGGAAAAATACTTAATCTTGTTATGTAAATCGTTGACAAATTAGTTAGCAGATTTTGTGTTCTCTGTGCTAAATTAGGGCAACAAATTATTAGGGTGGTCAGTGGTCAAAATTAGCTTTTAGAAGATTGGTAGTGTTAGTAGATTTGTTTCAAAATTAATTGATAATGATATTAGTAATAGTTTTACTATATAACAATGTATTAAATTGTTTAATTCAATATGAGATTTACAGCACCTTTGAGCTCACACAATGATTGTGTTTTATTTGTTAATTGTTTTTTTTAATGTGTTTCTTTTCATAATTATGTTGGCTTATCACCTAGGTTAAAGAAGCCATTTCATATTCTACTAGTGGTATGAGAGCCGGTAAAACTATTTTGGGTTAAAGTTTTATTGTTGGAATTTCACCAATGTTAATCATGTAAAATTCTAACGAGATACCCGTTCCAAAATTTGATGGGAATGATTATGATTATTCGTGCATTAATATGGTAACTTTTTTGATTGGAAAATATTTGTGAGAGATTGTTGAATCAGTTTATGAGGACCCAACTGATTGGAGTGCCCTTACAATGAATGAAAAAACAATGAGAAATGAAGCAAAGAAGAAGAATGCTCAAGCTTTGTTTCACATTCAGATAACTCTTGATAAGAGCTTATTTCCAAGAATACCAAGAGCAAAATCTACCAAAGATGCCTGGGAGACTCTACAAGAAGCTTACCAAGGTAGTGATCAAGATAATATGGTCAAGCTTTATACATTGAAGCGAGAGTTCAAGAATATCAAGATGCAAGAAGCTGAAAGTGTTAGTGCCTATTGTGTGAGAGTCAAAGATGTGGTCAATAAAATGGCTACACTTGGAGAAACTGTAAGTAATGAAGTTTTAATTAAAAAGGTATTGTGATATTTAACACATAGATGGAATCATGTTGCCATAATCATGGAAGAAAGTAAGTTTTTCACAAAACTACAGTTTGATCAATTGGTTGGATCCTTGATGTCTCATGAAGAAAGATTGAAGGACACTTTTGAAGGTGTAAAGAAAGATTTTTCCTCTAGATTACAAATTACAAAGAATGATGATTCAAGCACGAGTAGTGCCAAAAGAAATCAAGGTCAAGGTAAATGGCAAAGCCAAAATTATTTAATAGGTAGAGGAAGAAGTGGCTCAAGAGGAAGAGGTTGTTTCAGAGGAAGAGGTAGAGGTAGATTTGATAAGAGAAATGTTCAATGTTACTATTGTAACAAGTATCACCACTATGAAAGAGAATGAATATTGACAGAAGGTGAAAATTATAACTATGCTCAAGAAAGTGGTGAGTATTCTCCAAATCACTTATTTTTATATTATGCCAAAAGTGAAAATACTATTAAAAATGTTTGGTACCTAGATTTTGGATGCTCTAACCATATGACAGGGAATGAGAAATTACTTTCAGCAAAGGATGGAAGTTTCAAATCCAAAATCCAACTTGGTGATGATAAACCATTGGAGGTTGCTGCCAAAGGAGCTATGGAGGTCCAAAGAAAATAAGGTATAAAGCATATTCGTGACATTTATTATACTCCACAATTAAAGCATAATTTTTTTAGCATTGGGAAGCTATGTGAGAAAAATTATAAAGTAGTCTTTGAAAATAAGACATGTACTATCTATGATAAGAATAAGGGAAATAAGGTGATCACTGTTCTTCCTATGACAAGAAATATGATGTTTCCCTTGAGGTTTGATGAACATAACAAAAACCTTGCACATATGGCTTATGAGGATTCAAGTTGGTTATGGCATCTTAGGCATGGGCATTTAAATTTTCACAGTTCAAAGTTTCTAACCTCATATGCATTAGTTTCTCGTTTGCCCAAGGTAGAAGAGCATAAGGAGGGTTGTGAAGGATGTGATAAAGGAAAGCATGCAATGGAAAGGTTTTGAAATGGCACTTCATGGAGGGATCATCACCCACTTCAGCTTGTTCATTCAGACATATGTGGTCCTATGTAGACTAAGAGTTTCAGTAAGTCATCATATTTCATCACATTTATTGATGATTACTCATGAAATTGTTGGGTATATTTTTTGAAGGCCAAAACTGAAGCCGTGGATTCATTCAAGATGTTCAAATCCTTTGTCGAAAATGAGAAAGGGTGTAAGATAAAATGTTTGCAGACTCACCGTGGAGGAAAATTATTCTCAAAGCTTTCCAGAGTTATTGTGATATGAATGGCATTAGGAGGCAGCGTACTACGACATACACACCTGAACAAAATGGCATAGTTGAAAGCAAGAATCGTACCATGGTTGAAATGGCAAGGTGCATGTTAAAAACTAGAGGATTGAGAAATTCTTATTGGGGAGATGCAGTTTCTATAAAAATGTACATCCTCAACTGTAGCCCCACCATTGCACTCGAAAAGATGACTCCTTATGAAGCTTGGTATGGAAAAAGGCCTAATGTTATCATTTCAAAGTTTTTGGTTGTTTGGCTTATGTGCATGTACCTGATCATAACAAAAAGAAGTTAGATGTGAAGAGTGAGTTATGTATTTTTATTGTGTATAGTGATACAATCAGGCTTATAAATTGTACAATCCTCTAACTAACAAACTTATTGTCTCAAGAGATGTAATTTTTTATGAAGGGGGAGTTTATGATCATCAACAAGGCCATGTTGAGAAGACAAAATTTGTTTTGAATGATGATATAATTGTTGATATTAATCATGAGTAGCCAACTAATGTTTCTGTAATTAGTGGGTTAATTCCACCAAGTAGCCCTTCATCAATTTCTTCAATATCAAGTTCAAGTCCAAATTCTTCTCCAAGTTATACAAGGAAGGTAAGAAGATTGAGTGATATTTATCAGAGGAGTGCAAATCAAGAACATGAAGAAAGTGCAATAGGTGAGATAGTCAATTTTGCTTTATTATCCAAGGCTAATTTTGAAACATCATGTTTTGAAGATGCATGTACAAATCAGGTTTGGATGCAAGCCATGCAAGAAGAGATGGATTCCATTCAAAGGAATGAAACTTGGAAGTTGATAGAGCTTCCACATGACAAGAAAAATATTGGCACCAAATGGGTCTAGAAGACTAAATTTAATAGTGATGGGAGTGTTAAAAGACAGAAAGCAATATTAGTTGCTAAAGGATTCACACGTACGTACAGAATTCATTATGAAGAGACATTTGCACCAGTATCAAGATAGAATACCATTAGAATGTTGATTTCATTAATAGCTCAGAAAAAGTGGGGCATACATCATATGGATGTGAAAAGTGCCTTCTTGAATGGGTACTTAGAAGAGGAAGTACATGTGGAAAAGCCACAAGGTTTTGAAGTGGAAGGAAAGGAGAATAATGTCTACAAGTTGAAGAAGGATTTGTATGGTATCAAGCAAGCACCAAGAGCGTGGTATGCTAGTATTGATGGATACTTTCAATAAAATGGCTTCCAGAGAAGTAAGAGTGATCCTGCCCTTTACTACAAATAAGAAAGTATTGATATTCTAAGTATAAGTTTGTATGTTGATGATCTATTTTATATGGGTAGTAGTTCTAAGAAGAATGAAAAATTCAAAGTTGCTATGATGAATAAATTTGAAATGAAACATCTAGGCATCATGAAATATTTTCTAGGAATGGAGGTTTATCAAAGTAAGGATGAGATTTTCATTTTTGAGACAAAGTATGCACATGATATGCTAAATAAATTTTATATGCTTAATTTCAATTCATCCGCTATTCCAAGTTCTCATGGAGATGTGTTATGTAGAGATGATGTGTTGATTTAGTTGATGAGAAAACTTACAAAAGTATTGTGGGGACCTTGATATTTCTAACCCACACAAGGCCTCATATTACATATTCAGTTTCACTTGTTTCAAGGTATATGACAAATCCATCTGAAATAAATATGAAGGCAGCCAAGAGGATTTTAAGGTATGTGAAAGGCACTCTAAATTTTGTTATTCATTACTATTCTTCTGAAACTTTCAATCTTGTTGGATTTAATGATTAAAATTGGGGAGGTAATATTGATGACCATAAGTACACATCTGGAAATTGTTTATCTTTTGGTTATGGTTTGATTAAATGGAGCTAAAAAAAAAAAAAAGAATTGTTGCCCTCTCATCCACAGAACCAGAGTATGTTGCAATTACCTCAGCAGGAACACAATCTCTTTGGCTCATAAAAAATTTGAAATAAATTGGAGAAAAAAAAATTGAGCCTACAATGATTTATTTTGATAATGTAAGTGTCATCAAGTTAGCAAAGAATCCAGTTCATCACACCATGACAAAGAATTTTTACATGAAATATCACTTCATTCAAGATTTGGTGCAGAAGAAGGATATTGAATTGAAGCATATAAATACTTAGGATCAACTAGTAGATATCTTCACCAAAGCAGTTGAAAAAGCTTAGTTTTTGGCACTACAAGATAAGATAGTAAATCCTCATCAATAATTAAGAGGGAGTGCTGGAAATAGTGCTTATTCTCGTTATGTAAATTACTGACAAATTAGTCAACATATTTTGTTTTCTCTGTGCCATATTAGAGCAACAAATTATTAGGGTGGTCAATGTTCAAAATTAGCTTTTAGAAGATTGGTAGTGTCAGTAGATTTGTTTTAGAGTTGATTGATAATCATATTAGTAATAATTTTACAATATAACAAAGTAGTTAATGGCTTAACTCAATATGAGATTTGTTGATAATTATGTTGGCTTATCAGCTAGCTTAAAGAAGCCATTTCATATTCTATAGGAGAGGGATTGATATGTGCCATTTGTAATGATACGATTCCCATCAAGCAAGTTGCAAAGAAATTTCTGTGCAATTATATTTTTCATGAAATATGCATCTTTGAGTGGTTTTATCCCCGAGTTAATGTGTTTAAGTAGCTCAGTCTAGTTTGACAAAGTTATGGTCCTAGTAGTTCACCGATTGGCCAAAAAGATGAAGTTTGTTTGCATATTACTTCAATCCTGATGTTGGTCTGCATGTTACCTAAATCCGTTTTATATATCTAAATTTATTTAAACAATAAATTAAAATTACCATACATGCCCAAGTTTATCAATCAATCTTCATGGACTAGGTTGATTGATGTTGGGATTAGTAGTGGAGAATATTTGTGATGAACTACACAACACTAAATCATGTTTACAACTTTATTTATATCTTCAACAAACCTAGTCCAAATTTATCCTCATCATTGCACCACCCTGGCCTGTGCGATTGTAGAAATTCTCACTGTAGATCACCAGATAATGCAATATACTAAAGCAAAATACTTGATCTAATTCTACAAACAAAATTGCAGAAGCTTAATTGATTTTGAGCAAGATAAACTAGAACACATATAACAGAGAATGAGAAAGTAATCACAGATGAACACAGAGGAATAATCTGGGGAAAGCCTCAACTAAAAACCCCGACCTCTGTATTATCATACAAGTAGAAAAAGGTTTGGATTACACAAAGCTTTAGGTCAGAACATATCCAGCTCTCAGTGTAATCCCTCAATACAGCTCATAGACAAAATAGACACAACATATGCCTTCCTCCAATCCTCCAAGCCTCCTATTTCCTTGCACAGTTTCTCTTGGGGTCCAATGTTGCTACCTGTGTGAATTCACACATCACACACTCATCAAAACTCAGAAATAACTGTGCAATCCTCAAGGAATGAATCCCTTCTGCATGCAGGTGATATCCTTAATGGAATATTCCTGCAACTGATAGTACACTCTCCCATCATCTGATCTCAACTGGGTCTCTCACTTAACTGACATGCATGAGTTATATATGAGAGAATACTCAGTTATTTGAAGTGCAGTAGTTACATGCATGTATGCATTAACTAACTGAACTCACAATCAGTTCAACAAGCTATTGGAACTAATCTAACTGGAATTAACTCAATTAACTAAGCTAATTAATTACAACTCAAATTACAACTCATCCTGATCACTTTAATCAAGGGATAACTTCCTCAATCAAAGGAAAACTGTTGCATGTCTTCACATAGACTTCATGTTTGATTTTCTCCAACTAATTAACTCAATATGAATTAATTATTTATTTTACAAACAACTGCTAAGATCAAATTCGAATTTTAATTCTCAATTTTAGTTCAAGGACTAACTAAAATTGGAATGTATCACGAAATGCTATTGATAGCAATGCTATTTTTAGCACTTCTATTTTTAGCATTTCTTGTTGCTATTTTCAACACTCCCTCTCAACAAGAAAGGGATTATCAGTCACCCCAATCTTATCTCTGTGGAACTTGAATTTTCATTTTGAGAATGCCATAGTCAAAGTATCTGCATCATGCTCCTCGGTCAAAACATACAACAACAACATGATCCTCTTCACCACACAATCTCAAAGATGATGGTACCGGATATCAATGTGCTTGGACCTATCATAAAATACTGGATTCTCAGAGAGTTTGATACAAATCTAATTATCACAATAGATCACTCTTGGATCCATCCTCTGACTAAACAATCCCACTAGAATCTTCCGCACCCAAATGGCCTCGCATGCTACTTGACTAGAAGCCATGTATTCAACCTTTGCTGAGCTAAGTGCAACTAACCTCTGTTTCCTGCTGTACCAAGAAATTGCAGCTGAACGAAGGTTGAAGATTCATCCAGAAGTGCTCTTCTAGTCTGATGGACCCCGTGCCCAATCTACATCTGTGAAGCCCTGAAGCTTCACTCCCTCTGTCTGTCTGTACCACAATCCATACTGAGATGTGCCTATGAGGTATCTTAGCACATGCTTTGTTGCCTTCCAAAATAGCTTGGTAGTCTGAACCATAGCTTGACTTAGCTGGTTCACCACAAAGCACAAATCTGGTCATGTGTTCACTAGATACATCAATGAACGCACAAGCTGCTGATAAACAGTAGCAGGTACTACCTCACCTGAGGTAGCATCCTCCTTCCTCCAGTTACCAACGAGAGAAGTCTACATGGGATTACACTTCTCCATGTGGAATCACCTAAGTATCTCATTGGCATAATTTCCTTGAGACACAAACACATCCCCATCCTTCTGCCGCACTTCCATGCCTGCAAAGTAGTGCATAAGACCCATGTCTTTCATCTCGAACTCTCTTGCAAGGTCCTCCATGCAAGACTTGATCAAATTATCATCACCTGTCAGAATCTAATCATCCAAATAAAGAACAATGATTAATGGCTTACCTTCTACGATGATGTGGTAAAGGTTTGCATCTGCTTCACTCTTGGTGAAGCCCAACCTAGTGAAATAGCTGCCGATCTTGGTGTACCAAGCACGAGGTGCTTGCTTCAGCCTGTACAAAGCCCTCTTGAATCGGCACACATACAACTCACGATCGAAGGTCTAAAAACTTACCGGTTGCTCAATGTACACCTCTTCCTCAATCTTCCCATTGAGGAATGCAGTCTTCATGTCCATCTTATGGATCTTCCAACCCATCTGAGCTGATAGTGCCAACATCGATCTGATAGATGAGTACCTTTCTATAGGAGCAAAAGTCTCATCATAGTTGATCCCCTCGACTTGTGAGAAACCATAGGAAACAAACCTTTCCTTATGTTTCTCAACACTGCCATCAACTGCTTGCTTTACCTTGTAAAGCCATAAGGAACTCACCACTGACTTGTCCTCCAATCTTGGGACAACATGCCAAACACAGTTTCGAATGATGGAGTCACACTCCTCCACCATTGCATCAACCTAGATTGGTTTTTTCACTGCTTCCTCAAAAGAGGAAGGTTTGGTCTCTACACACTTCCCAACGAGGGCCATGTAACCAATGTACCGCTCAGGTGGCTTCATTTGTCTGCACTGAGAAGATGGCTATCCCACAGTCTCTTGCACATCCATCATCAACTTTTCAGCTTCCCTTGAGTGTTTCCACCCATCTCTGGAGGAATCAACATGAGTGGGTGTCTCCACTTGGATCCTCTACATGCGGTTGCTCCAAATCAATGTGAGGCTCCTCCTCCTTAGGAACTGAAAGTTCCTCCTCTGCATGCAACTTGAGCTCCTTCTCAAGTGATACTCACATGGTTTTTTTCTCGTTGAACTTCAGATCTCTACATACCACTGTCCTCTGACTAGTAGGAAAGAACACCCAATAGTTGTAGGGTGTATAAGTGTACCCCACAAGTATACCCAACTCAGTTGTTGGATCTAGCTTCTTCCGGGCATCCTTGGTCACATGGAAATAAACCGATGATCCAAAGATCCTGAAGTGACTGACATCTGGTCTCTTCCCGGAAAAGGCCTCCATAGGTGTCTTCATTCCCAATATATGACGCAGGCTTCTGTTCTGCAAGTATACTATTGTATTGCATGCCTCAACCCACAAATGAAGTGGTAGGCTTTGGTCATGCAACATTGCTTGAGCTACTCCCACAATCAATCTATTCTTCCTTTCGGCCACCCCATTCTGCTGTGGGTTATGGGGTACCGTCAACTCTTGTTTAATTCCTTCTGCTGCGCAAAAGTCCTCAAATCGTTGGGAGACATGCTCTACACCATTGTCGCTATGCAAGGCCCTTATTTTATTTCTAGATTCTTTCTCTACCAAGGCTTTAAACTCACAAAAACTTGAGAAGGTCTGATTGTTCTTCTGCATAAAGTAGATCCAATATCTACGAGAAAAATCATCAATAAAAATAACATAGTACCTTTGTTTAGTGGTGGAGGTTGTAGAGAATGATCCAGACATCTATGTGAACTCACTCCAGGATTGCTCCAGCTCTATTGTCTCAATCCTGAAAGGAAGATTATGCATACTTACCCAAGGTACAACCTTTGCATGTATTCGTCTGCTCCAGTTTTGCCTTGGGAAGTCTAGTAGAAATCTGTTGCATGATCTTCAAGGCCCCATGGTGCAAGTGGCCCAATCTTCTATGCCATAGCTCGCTAAAATCTTGGCTCTACAACAACTCTGCTTTGGAACTCAATGCATCACAGTTGTCTACCTCCAACTTGAAGAGATTATTTACTCGAATCCCAATCCTCTTGGTTTGTCCAGTGCTGATATGCCTCCGGAATACATTTCCTTTACTAAAGACTACATCATAGCCTTTGTCTTCTAGCATAGCGACAGACGCAAGATTCTTCTTCAAACCTGGTACATAATTTACATCATTCAGGGTGAGAGGAGCTCCATGCTCCCTCTGAAACACAATCGTACCTTCACCTGAAACACGATACTTTCCTTCATCACCCATATCGATCACATCTGGAGATCCTTCTCCCTCAAGGTACTGAAAATATTCTTGTCGCCGGTCATGTGGAATGAAGCTCCACTGTCCAGGTACCAAACACATCCCACCATGGATGAAATAATGCATGCGATGAGAGAGAAATCCAATTCGAATTGTGAGTCCAGTGCCTCACCATCTGATCCCTTCGAGGATCCCTTCTTGGATTTCTTCTATGGACAATTCGTAGCATAATGGCCCACCTCATGACAATGAAAGCATCACACTTTCAATTTGTCAAAATTATTCCCACCATGGGAAGAACTGGATTTGGGATGGGATGCCTTCCCTTTCCCTTTCCTCACCTTACTCGTTAAGGCTAGATTTTCTTCATCATCTTGCTTTGATGAAGATCCATCACTGGTGCTTCTTCTTATCTCCTCCTACATCAGATCTGACCAAAGTCGTTCCCAAT
The DNA here is from genome assembly GCA_000404065.3 of Pinus taeda. Lineage (NCBI taxonomy): Eukaryota > Viridiplantae > Streptophyta > Pinopsida > Pinales > Pinaceae > Pinus > Pinus taeda. Next base: position 79,136 of record APFE030756138.1, read on the forward strand.
CTTGCAATTTTTCTCTTCCATTTACCAAGTCTTAGTAGCTATGCTAGCTCTTAGGAAGACCCAGGAGAGCAAGACTCACCATGTCATCATTAGTTGTCGTGATCCTTACACTTCCAAGCTCATCCATGCACGTGGAGAGCTTGTTTAGATAAGTAGAGATCATGTCACCCTTTTCACACTTGATTTTTCAAAACTTATCTTTTAGCGCCAGCTTCCTCTGATCTTTGTTGTTTTGATATAGATCCTTCAATGTTTTCCACATTGAAAATGGTGTCTCCTTCCCATGGAGACTTGAGACTATGTGCTCTCAAACTCCCTCCTGAAGGATTCCCCTCACTCTAGCCACACATTTATTCCATTTCACCAATTCTTGGGCATTAGCAGCTGCTGGCTTGGGGACTTCTTGATCAATGGAGTCCTTTAGACCATTTTCGTCTAATACTACTTCCATGCGATCCTTCCAGGCTATATAATTCGATCTACCATCAAGGGCATACTCGAGTCTTAAACTGTTGAATGCCATAGGTGAAGTTTGAGATGTGATAAGAATTTGAATTCTGTAATCAAGAACTTCAACCTTTGAACTTCTCCCTTCTTTGTATATTGTTCTTCGCTTTGATCACCTTTGCTTTGATACCATGTATAAATTCTCATTGTAGATCACTTGATAATGCAATATACTAAAGCAAAATACTTGATCTACTTATACAAACAAACTTGCGGAAGCTTAATCGATTTTGAGCAATATCAATTAGAACACATATAATAGAGAATGAGAAAGCAATCACACATAAACGCAGGATAATGCTCTGGGGAAAGCCTCAGTTAAAAACCTTGATCTTTGTATTATCATAAAAGTGGCAAAATGTCTGAATTACACAAAGCTTTAGCTCATAAGATATCCAACTCTTAGTACAATCCCTCAATATAGCTCATAGACAAAATAGACACAACATATGCCTTCCTCCAATCCTCCAAGCCTCATATTTCCTTGTGTAGTTTCACTTGGGGTCCAATGTTGTCACTTGTGTGAATTCCCACATCACACACTCATCAAAACTAAAAAATAACCGCACAATCCTCAAGTAATGAATTCCTTCTGCATGCAAGAGATACCCTCAATGGAATATTCCTGCAACTAATAGTACACTATCCCATCACCTGATCTCAACTGGGTCTCTGACTAAACTGACATGCATGAGTTATTTATGAGAGAATATTTAGTTATCTGAAGTGCAGTAGTTACATGCATGCATGCATTAACTAACTGAACTCACAATCAGTTCAAGAAACAGTTGGGAACTAATCTAACTGGAGTTAGCTAAGTTAACTAAGCTAACTAATTACAACTCAAAGTACATCTCATCTTGATCACTTTAATCAAGGGATAGCTTCCTCAATCAAAGGGAAAAATGTTGAATGTCTTCGCATAAACTTCATGTTTGATTTTATCCAACTAATTAACTCAATATGAATTAATTAATTATTTTACAAACAAATACTAAGATCAAATTCGAATTTTAGTTCTCAATTTTAGTTGAGGGACTAACTAAAATGGGAATGTATCCTGAAATGCTCTTTATAGCAGTGCTATTTTTAGCACTTCTATTTTTAGCATTTCTTGTTGCTATTTTCAATAGCGATGGAAACATCATGTGTTATAGTATAGGTTCCAGGCTCCATACATTTCAAACCCTGCTTGAAATTATGAGGGGTTGTTTTCGTAGGTTAATGTCAAATAAATGGTTATTAAATTTTAATGGTCGTCAATATTGACACCGAATTCCAAGCTTGATCTCACTTATCATGTTCTTTAGATAATTTGAACACAAGATTTTTGTTTTTTGATGCAGAAGAATTCACCCCAAGAGAAAATCATTGTAAATAAGTAGAGATAGGGGGTCATGTATCTTTAGAGAAGTAATTTCCTAAGTCTCAAGTTAATGTAATATTTAGGCTTTACTTGATTTAACTAGATAATGAGAGGAAGTCGTGAATGCTCTCAAGTTAAAGGAGAACATGAGTGGTGAATAAATGACAAGAGATAGAGGTCAATTAGTACTCTTAAAATAGTTTTAGGATTTGAAGAACGAGAGAGAGATTTTAGGAATTAATTCAAGTAGAAGTGGACATAGAGGATAAAGGATTTAGGAGTCAGTTCAGTAGATTTAGGAGTCGAACCAAGATTATTTCAACATACCTTTCTAGTATAAATGTAAGCCTATGGATAGAGCTCAGAGAGGGAGGGCCACGATATTGAAGAATAGGCCTATGCGAGACAAAGAAGTATTGAATGTAATCAGCTATTTATATTTTTATATATAGAGGAATTCGATTCTAAGTGTGCAAATGTGTTAATCGAGTGCTTTATGATTGATTACTGTGTGAACTCATAGGTTCTGTAACAGAGGTTGCATGCAAAGTCGAGGTGGAGTACAGAGGAGAAGAACAAGCCAAGAGATTCGTAATGGATCTTTGAATCCATTTGAAAGATCAAGTAAAGTCCCAAGCCAGTGATAAAAATCACAGAAGTCAATCTTAGAAATGAGTTGCAGTGGAACAGTGAAAGGGGAAGAACCTTTGAGGAAACCCACAATACAGAGGAAATGTTGAAGAACTAGTGTAAAACCAAAGTAAAGAACTGGATGAAGGAGTGAAGATTGATGCTCATCAACTGTTGGATATTGAAGATCAACAACCAGGATCCAATTGCAGAGGAGGCAGAGAAATAACGCATCGACAGTTTTGTAACAGTGAAAGTGTATTTTGGGTGGCCTAAAAACAAAAAGTGGTATTGAAGGATAAGTGCCAATCACTCATCAAATGACACGTAGCAGCAGAGATGAGAAGGGAAACCACTTTATCGGGCAGTTAAACCCAGTGTTTGTTGTCTTTCCGAAATCATCGTCGACCATTGGATCTACTAAGTGTAGATCAACGGTAGAGGACTATCGGGCAACTTTACCTCGGGGAAGGATATCGACCATTGGATCATGAACTAATCAACGGTCGTGATCTAATCACAAATTGGTAATCAAAGGACTTAAGGACTAGCGAGGGATAGATAGGCTGATGAGCGATATAGCGATACTCTGATAGTCGATAAGTGGATATTGGAGATCAGAAGTATTGGATATTGGATTGATCGGCATAGTGCTATGGAGAAGTCTGAAAAATTGGATCCGATGGATATATAAATCTGGGTGAGTTATTTTTAAAGTCCGAACAAAGGGTTTGGAGCGAAGAAACCATGTGTTTCTATGCATTACTGTGTATTGTGATAAAGTGGTTGTGCGAGTCTTTTAAGGCTTAAGCATTGTTCAAATGCTTCTGATAGTCACATATTAGAAGGAAAGGGTCATAGATATATATATGTGGTGTGTCGTGGAGGAGCGATCCCCGACTGCAATAAAGGTAGCCTCAGGAATTGTGCAGAAGCCATATAAAGGCAGAAAAAGGTGTGTTTGCATATATTTTCCTTTGTAAATGATTTAGAAGGAAAATAGCACCGATAGAGCATTTCATGCAATATAACATATATGAACCAAGGTTTTGAAAGAGAAAGGTTATATATGTGTGGTTTAAGGGTTTATAAAGGTTAACGAAGGTTTCTACAGGGTGATAGTGTCTCGATAAGATGGATATAATGGAAGACTTTAATAAATGGATAAATGAAGGCTTGAGGATTAATTTAACTCCCGATAGGAGGTTTTGGCTAGGTGATTGGTTCCGATAAAAAGGGAACTGTGGCTAAAAGGGCCTTAACCATGTATGGTTGAAGATTTGACTCCTTTGTGAGTCAAATACTTGGGACAAAAGTAGTTATGCATGTTTATGCTTACTGTGGGTATGTGTAGGGGTAACCTTGCATCATTTGGTATTAGAGCAGAATTGTAATTAGAGCGAGGAAAGATTTCCTATGAAAAGGAGGTTGCACATAGAAGAAAGTAATGTGCATAAGACTACAACAAAATATTGTAGGGGAACTTTTGGAGTTTTAAAGATATTGTAGCAGTTCCAGCAGAGGCTTGGAGTAGACAGGAATAGAGGATTGCTTGAAGAAAAGTGAGACCAAGATTGCTTAGTACAAGTTCTAAATGAAAGAGGACTTGGAGACCAAATGAAGGACAATCCATTCAAAGAGCAGAAGAATGGGAGAAAAAGATCATCCATAGATCTTGGAGGTAAGATAGTGTGTTTGGTTTCAAATTGAAATTGAAGATTGTGGTTGCAGATGAAGTATCTTAGCAAAGGACAACAAAAGAAGCTATGAGAGGAGAACTAGATGTGCTCTTGAAGACAGAGTAAGGAAAACACTCTGAAGAAAAGTGGCAGTGAACCTGAAGAATCCAACAAGGGATTGGACATAGAGAGGATAGCTGAAGTGTTCTTAAGAGAGAGTGAAAGATTGCAGAATCCTAGAAGGAGCGAAGGTGTTTCTCAAGATGAGGTTATAGATAGAGGACATGTGCTTACCAAAAGACTGAGTGAGGAGAGCTGAGTGAGGTAAGATTACAGCGAAGAGGACTAGTTGTTGCAGAGGCTTGTTGCAGATGACTGAGGAGCTCATGAAGAAAGAGGAGAAGAAGATGACTATTAATAGTCATAGCAGAGGTTCAGAGAGAAGCCACAGTAGAAGATATGAGAAGAAGAATGCCAAAGAAAATGTCAAGAGGATGAATCAATAGGAATTTGAGAAAGAGATTGCAAAGTTAAAAGAACAACTCGATGCATTAAGGAGGATACTTGAGGAAAGCCAGAGACAAGGTTGGTTATTAAGGAAGAAGCCAATGGAATGGCATGAGATGTAGAGAAGGCTACAACAGAAGAAAGTAAAGTGGCTGAGGGGAAAACTCAAGGAAGCTGAGTTGGAAATGGAAGAGTACATTTGTGAACCAAAACAGGGAGAAATTCTGGGAGAAAGTGAAGATGAACACTTGAAGACTGAAACTTCAAGTGAGATCAAAAGGTCTGATGATTTTAAATCTGACAGTTTGTGTATGTTTGCAGGTGAAACATGTGAAGGAAAATTTGTTGATATTGTCATAAAGGAGGAAGAAGACAAGTAGAGTCTAAATTCTATTCTAGAAGAAGATGAGATAGATGGGTCTCATTTATAGTTGGGGAAAGATATCAAGCAACCAAGTGAAGGGCTTGAGGAGATTGAATAGAAGACCATCGAAGAATTTCTGAATCATATGAAGGATTTAGAACAACAATGATAATTGATTGCTGAAACATCAAGTGGGACCATAGGGTCTTATGTTTTTAAGACTGATAGTTTGTCAGTGGATGCATAGCAAATGAAGGAGAATATTAATGAAGATGGTGAGAAAAGAATAGCTCTTGGGGAAGATAAACAACAAGATATTGAAGGAAAACTTGAAGAAGAGACTATGGTATTTGAAAACATAGTAAATGATCATCAGTTCACCATGATGATAAGCACAGTGGAAATAGCCATGGAAGTTATTGAGGAAGAAGGACATCTATTGAAACATGTTAAGAAGGAAGAAGTCTATGCAAAAGGCTTAGAAAAGGGAGAAATAACATTAATAAAGGAGTTTTTTTGTTGAGGATAAACAATCTTTTGAATCTATCAGAAGTATGGAGAAGTATCTTTTATAAGATAAAAACTCTGAAGTAAAGGAGGATGAAGAATGTCTCTTAAATGAGAGAAGCATTGAATTATTGCAGCAGAAAGAACTTAGGATTGGAAGTGATGACGAAATACTTGCAAAGTGTCACAAAGAAATTGCATTGCAGCAATATTTGCTGAAAAATTCAGAGTATGACAGTATGATTACAGAAAAGGAAGTTCAATACAGTGGACAAGAGCAAGAAGACATCATTGGAGTAGATGATGTGGAAGAGAGACTAGTTGACAGTCTCATGAGTTCTTTTGAGAATTCAACACAACATACTGATGTGTTGACAGAGGAGAAAGAAACAGAGAAGCAAACTAAATTGTTTCGAAAGGAAGATAAGGAACATAAGTCTTATGTTTTTTATGTTAACAATTGTTTTGTGAGTGCAAGTTTTGTTGCAAATGCTGGAGGAAATTTGGCACAGATGAGTAGCCAAATAAAGATGAGAGAAGAAGATTCTTTGGAAGAATTAGATACATGGAACAAAGATGCTCAATTGTTAGAGAGAATGTTGGATAGTCATGATTCAATACAAGAAGAGATAATCATGAAAAAGGGTAAGGATGATAGGGAGGAAATTAATATAGTCAACATAAGAGTCAGCATAAGAGTCAACCTAGAAGTCAGCATAGCAAGAAAATAAAAAGTTGGAGTAAGTAAAGAAAAAGTTGGAACAAGAGCAAAAGTGGAAGAAAAAGTAAACGAACAACTATAATGAGAAAGTAACCAGCAACATTTTAAAGAATTAGTGGACAATAACAACAACCTGAAACAAAAAGGAGGCAGAAATATGAAGCAGAACATGGACCAGTCCAAGGATGTACTGGAGACAAATATTGAAGGGATGTGGCAATTGATGACGAAGCAGTCCATATGGAGGAAAATGGTAGCAGCAGGAAGAAAGATCAATTAGAATTTGAAACTGATTAATAAAGAGAAGAAGAGGGAACATAAGACAGTAGAAGTACAACAACAACAAAGGAGCAAAGAATTTGGACAATTACAAAACAAAGTACGAGATCCAGGAAGACAAAGATAAGAAGACACATGATTAGGAGATCATGGATATTTTCTACTTTGGGAGTCTGATGCAAGAGCATTCAACCCAAGAGAAAATAATTTTAAATAAGTAGACATTGTTGGCATTATGGCATAGGTTTGATGCTATGGCTCTGGTGTTGTCCTTGATGGCAACTCAACTTGGTGACAGATCTCAGTTGAGGCATCCAGAAAGAAGAAAAAGTCATATACGCAGGTTCATCTAGACAAAGACGCGTATACACGCGGGTTATACATTACAAAAGCGCGTATATGTTGGGGATCATACTTTTGGTCCATGGTAGTTAGTTCTTGGGATTTGAACCTATGTTTTGGACCATGGTGTCTCATCAGATGTGTTGATCCCTAGTTTTGGGTTCATGGTATTGAAATGTTATGGTTTTGGATCATGGTATTGAGGAAGGCCTAAGACTATAAAAGAAGAAGGAGATCATGTGGCAAATGATCATCTAAAATATCATTGAATATCTGAAAAAGTGCTAGAGCTGGTACATTGGTAATTGGGTCATGATGCAGATCTAGATCTGAATGAAGGAGGAACCTTAGTGCAAAAGAAGGATAAGTCCTCTTGATGGGTCATAATCTTTAAGCTTGATTGATAGTATCTTTCTATGATTTTGATCTGCTATATGTGGCACTTTCCTGATCTATAAGTCTGATAATCTAGGTTAATTAGTGATTGAATATTTGAAAGAGTGAATTATCCTTTATAGATCTGTACGCAATTTCAGTGAAGCGAAGGCGCGTATACACGCAGGTTCAGTGAAGTGAAGAAGCGTATACGCAGGTTGTTCCATACGCAGAAGCGTATGCACGCAGGTTTCAGGCTGTTAAAGTAGCGTATATATTTTGAGTTATGATCTTGCTGCTTCTGTTTATTACTGTAGTGTTCTGGGTTCAGATTTTGGTGTGTGGTTTCTGGTACTGTGTTTTTGGTACAGTTGTCAGAGAAGTATCTACTTGATTCAGATCTAATTGGTGAAAAGAAGATTGGTTGATTCTTGATGATTGATTGATGTTCATGGATCTAGTCTGAAAATTTATGAAACGTGGTCCCTGGAAGAAAGAGAAGGTTGTAGCCTTCTGTAGGCCAACATCTACATACTAGTATCTTGGCTAGTACAAGAGCTAAAGGGGGTTGTAGCTCCCTTCCAGGAGAAGCTGGAGAACGAAAGAGGGTTGTAGCTCTCTGCAGGTTGCAGCGTGCGTACTGATAAAGGACTGCACCAGTACATTGTAAAAGAAGTTTCTAATTAAAGAAAGATAGAGACGAATTGCAGCAGGTGGTTTTCACCCACATTGGGTTTCCACCTTATATCTTGTGTTCTTGTGTGTGATTGTCTTTTTGCTCTGTTTTATTGTCTCTGGTTACTGGTTATTTGATTTTGCATCACAGATTAACAATCATCATCAGAAAGATAAAGTAAATTAAAATTTTGCTTTATATACGTGGGTTTCCTTCTGCATAGTTGCGTATATACGCGGGTTTAACTAACTGAAGTAGCGTATACAATTTGTTTATGGAAAATGAATATTTGACTTGATAATAATGATTCACCCCCCCTCTCAGTATTATTTCCAACAAACATAGGGGGTCATGTATCTTTAGAGAAGTAGTTTCCTAAGTATCAAGTTAATGTAATATTTAGGCCTTAAGTGATTTAATTAGATAATGAGAGGAAGTTGTAAATGCTCTCGAATTAAAGGAGAACATGGGTGGTGAATAAATGACAAGAGATAGAGTCCAATTAGGACTCTTAAAATAATTTCAATACTCGAGGAATGAGAGAGAGCTTTTAGGAATTGATTGAAGTAGAAGTGGACATAGAGGATAGAGGATTTAGGACTCAGTTAGTTCAGTAGACTTAGGAGTCGAAGTAGGATTAGTTCAACGAACATTTCTGGTATAAATGTAAGCCTACAGATAGAGCTCAAAGAGGGAGGGCCACGATATTGAAGAATAGGCCTATGCGAGAGAAGTGTCGAATGTAATCAACTGTTTATATGTTTATATACAGAGGAATTCAATTCTAAGTGTCCAAATGTGTGAATCGAGTGCTTTATGATTGATTATTGTGTGAACTCGTAGGTTCTGTAACAAGAAGAATCGAGGCGGAGTAAAGAGGAGAAGAAAGAGACAAGAGATTCGTAATGGATCTTTAAATCCATTCGAAAGATCAAGTAAAGTCCCGAGCCAGTGATAAAAATCACAGAAGTCAAGCTCAGAAGGGAGTCGTAGCGGAACAATGAAAGGGGAAGAACCTTTGAAGAAACCTGAAATACAGAGGAAATATTGAAGAACTGGCATAAAAACAAAGTAAAGAAGTGGATGATGGAGTGAAGATTGAGACTCAGCAACCGTTGGATCTTGAAGATCAACGGCCAGGATCCAATTGTAGAGGAGGCGGAGAAATAACACATCGGCGGTTTTGTAATAGTGAAAGCAGATTTTGGGCGGCCTAAAAATCAGAAACGATATTGAAGGATGAGTGCCGATTCCACTCATCAAATGACATGTAGTAGCGAAGGTGAGGAGGGAAACCGCTTTATCAAGCGGTTAAACCCCGTGTTTGTTGTCTTTGCAAAATAATCGTCGACCGTTGTATCTACTAAGTGTAGATTAATGATGGAGGACTGTTGGGAAACTTTACCTTTGGAAAGGATATCAACCATTGGATCGAGAACTGATCAACGATCATGATCTAATCGCAAATTAGTAATCAAAGGAGTTAAGGACTGGCAGTGGATGGATAAGCCGATGAGCGATATAGCGATACTCTGATAGCCGATAAGTGGATATCATAGATCAGATGTATTGGAGATTGGAATGATCAACACAGTGTTGTGGAGAAGTCAGAAAGATCGGACCTGACAGATATATAGATTCGGGTGAGTTGTTTTCGAAGTTCGAACAAAGCGTTCGGAGAGGAGGAACCATGTGCTTCTATGCATTACTGTGTATTGTGATAAAGTGGTTATGTGAGTGTTTTAAGGCTTAAGCACTGTTCAAACACTTCTGATAGTCGCATATCAAAAGGAAAGTGTCATAGATATATATATCTGTGGTGTGCCGCGAAGGAGCGATCCCCGATTGTGATAAAGGTAGCCTCGGGAATTATGCAGAAGCCGTATAAAGGCGGAGAAATGTGTGTTTGCATATATTTTCCTTTTTAAATGATTTAGAAGGAAAATAGTGTTGATAGAGCATTTAATCCGATATAACATATATGAACCAAGGTTTTGAAAGAGAAAGGTTATATATGTGTGGTTGAAGAGTTAATAAAGGTTAACGAAGGTTTCTACGGGGTGATAGAGTCCTGATAAGAAGGATATAACAGAAGGTTTTAATAAATGGATAAATGAAGGCTTGAGGATTAATTTAACTCTTGATAGGAAGTTTTAGCGGGGTGATTGGTTCTTATATAAAAGGAACTATGGCTAAAAGGGCCTTAACCATGTATGGTTGAAGATTTGACTACTTTGTGAGTCAAATACCTAGGACAAAAGTAGTTATGCATGTTTATTCTTATTGTGGGTATGTGCGGGGGTAACCCTGCATCATTTTTAATTTGGGACAGTGCACCATTCTGGTACAACCTAGGTTTACTAACAACATTTCCATGTTATACCAAGGAATCAAAGTAGATAATAATGATCACAAGAGTTAACATTGAAAGTGGCTTTCTTGTTTTAGGTATGGTGTCTTTTAATAATATTTTAAAACTAAATATTGGTACATGTTAGCCTTGATGTAGGCCACTCATTTTTATAACACAATTGTTTTCAAATTTGGTTAAGTAATCTTTCTATATTTTTAATAAATAAAATAATAATATTAAAACAATTATATTTTGTTGTCATAAATACAACCTAAAATGAAAATTGAGTAATTTTTTATACTTTATTATAATTTAATAAATAAAATAATAATATAAAAAACAATTCTATTTCGTTGTTATAAATACAACCTAACAATGAAAATTGATTGCTTTCTACAACTTGTATGAGCATTATCTAGCATGGTTTCAATTTCTAAGACTAACTTTAAATAGGTGTTGATTCATTAGTTGCTATAAATACAAATTTTCAAAATTGATAAAGACATCTTCGGTTTACATTGGTGTAAATGTACATGCTCTATTCTCTATAAACATCTTTTGGAGTGTAATTTGTAGCTTTGCAATTATAACACATTCATATACACTCATGTAAATCTATGTGTACTTAATCATACTATTTTTTTCATACATGCCTTGGAAAACATACACATTCTCAATTTCTATGTACTCTTGTTCAAACACATCCTTGTTTTTCGGGTGGCAAAACATTTTCATGCATAAGATACTCTTGAAAATCTCCCCATTTTCAATCTTTTAATTTCTTATTTCTCCAATGCCATTATTCTCATATCTTTGTTGTATTTTTTAACATTGTTTGATTAGTTTGCTAGTCATTTATATCTCTTTCTTGATTTCCTCTTTCTCTTCTTATCTCTTCTATTTCACCTTTCTCATTTCATTTTTAGGAGTATTAGAGCTCACCATGGAAGAGATGTTGTAGTGGTTGTAAATGAGTGTAAATATATAAATTTAACTTAGTATATGCGAGTTGTTATAGTGTTTTAAAAACAGAAGAATTAAATCAAATATAGTAATAATAAAACATAATGGCTTAACTCAATATATATATATATATATATATTATATTATTAAGAAGATTAAAAATAAATTGATTGAAAATCTATTTTCACTTGAAAATCCAAGATTAACTACTTAAATATGTTATTTAGAAATTTGTTATAAGATTTAGCTAAGTTTTTCTAAATATGGTGAATCTCTATGTTTGGCTTAATTTCCAAATCTACCTCTTAAATCATCTATGTGAACTCCATGTGAACTCCAACTCATTATGTGTGCACTTTTAGTTTAAGTGGTGTGTTGTACATTTTAATCATGTTCACTTTGTAAAAATTTTGTGTTGGGCCTTGCAGGCTTAGTTATCCCACGAGGCCCTCACAACACCATTTTAATGGGTTGTCATTGTGTGCTATCAAACTCCCTAACCCTTCCCTTGTGTGCTACTATTTAACCTTCTAGGTTAAACCTTACGGGATGACGTCATGTTGATGTCACATGTGCCACATGTTGACCAATCCATGTGACATTTAGAGATGGGCCATTCTGGTGTCCAAAAAACACTAAATTTGTGTGCCATGTGTTCACCTGCTTTTGGCTGTGTTGACATCATCATCCTTCATCATGTAGAGCCAATAATATCTTGCCAGTGTCAGAGAGGAGACAAAAAGGGTCACGAGACCTTGGTTTTGCGAGAAAATCCTTAATAAAAAATTCTTGAGGGTCTTACCATTTCCTTTGTTTTGCATCACTATCCTTCATGTTGGCTCTCCTTTGCTCATAGCTTCATTATTGTTTTGGGATCATCTTTCTAAGCTAGTCCTCAATGCACCTAGCTGTTAGATGGGGGCCTCCTCCTTAATGTTGCTTGACATATCCTCTTTGTGCACCTTAAGGTTTCTCCGAGGTGTTACCTCTAACAAATCTTTTTCCCAGGCTTCGTCCACCCGGCATGACCTCTCTCCAATGGTTAAGAAATCCTTATGGTTCTTTAGGGGGTACACCCTTCAGGCTATCACTATCTTTTTGCCGCTTCACTATCCATGTGATTTTGATTGGTTGCTATGCAAAACTTAGCTATCTATACAACATTTACTAGCTCTATCTATTGATCGAAGAGGTCATTTTCGACGCGAAAAATATTTTTGAGCTCTTTCCATATGAGTGGGTTTTAGCTACATTTGAAATGATATTCTATGCTAGAAATGGTCCAAAGTCTGTGCACTTATCTCACCATGAATGTTGATCTTCTTTCTTCTTGTAACTGATCTAGAACGGTTTTGTCATCCTTTGCCATCTTTGACATATTTTCCATCCATTGACAATGAGAATGCCAATACCAACACTATTGCTTTGCAATTTTCGTACTTTGTCTTTGCCACAATGAAAACATATTTATCAATGTATTTGTAGTTTCCATTACTTGCCTTTATCTCTACCATCAATGACAATATATTTCCAACTTTATATCTCTATATAAATATTCAATGCTATGCATATTACATTTAAAAATTAAATTTCAAAAATTATGAAATTAGTTAAAGAAAAGAGCTTGTTAAAGACGATCATCTCATCACTAATTTTCCAAAGAAAATGATGTTGGTTTACATGTTACTTCCATCCCTTTTTATATATCTAAATTTAGTGAAACAATAAATTAGAATTATCATATATGCCCACATTTGCTTATGAATCTTAAATGACTAGGCCATTGACATTGGGATTAGAATTTGGAGAGTGTGTGAAAAAATACACAACACTAAATCACATTTACAACTTCAACAAACCCTTTCCAACCCTCTCCTCATAACATTGCGTCGCCCTTGCCAATGTGATGGAAACATCATGTGTTATAGTGTACGTTCTAGGAGCCATACACTTCAAACCTTGCTTGAAATTATGATGGGTAGTTTTGGTTGGTGAAGATGGAATAAATGGCTATTAAATTTGAATGGTCATCTCGAATTCCAAGCTTGATGTCACATATCAGTATAATTTTTTTTTTTTTTAAGATAATTTGATCACAAGAGTTTTTGTTTTTGGTTTTAATTTGGTTCACCGTACCAATTTCCTACTGCCAATGTCAACAAACATTTTCATCCATGCTATTCACATGAATTAATGTAGATAATAACGACAAAAAATTTTTTCCTACTGCCAATGTCAACAAACATTTTCATCCATGCTATTCACATGAATTAATGTAGATAATAACGACAAAAAAAAATTAACATTAAAAGTGGCCTTCTTATTTTAGGTATGGTGCCTCTTAATCATACCTCAAGGCTAAATATTAGTACATAAGTAGTATTAGTTGACATTGATGTAGATGACTCATTCTTATAACACATCCTTCTTCTCAAGATTTGTTAAGTATAATTATATATAATTTATTTTAGTTTAATAAATCGAATAATAATATTAAAAACAATTCCTTTTATGTTGTCATAAATACAACCCAACAAAAATGGTTATTTGTTTTTTGCAATTTGTAAATTAGCATTATTTTTAACAATTTCAACTTTTATAATCTCCTCCTCTAAGACGTTTTTAGCTACAACTTCAATTTTGACTTATTATATTCTGATAGTTGTTTAACATAACTAAGACTAACTTTAAATGGGTGTTGATTTGTGAGTTTCTATAGATACAAATCTACAAAATTGATAACACATCTTTGGTTTACATTGATGTAGATGTACACACTCTGTTATCTACAATATCTTGTGGAGTGAAATTCGAAGCTTTGCTATTCTCACACATTCACATACACCCATGTAAGTCTTTGTGCTTAATCATATTATGATTTTCTTACATGCTTTGGAAAACACACATATTATCATTTTTTATGTATTTTTGTTCAAAGGAAAAATAACATTCCCATGGATAAGACCCTCTTTAAAATCTCTTTATTTTCAATTTTTTAATTATTTTCTTTCTCCAACACCCTTATTCTCCTTCTATCTTTGTTATATTTTTTTCACATTGTTTGATTAGTTTCCTAGTCATATATATCTCTTTCGTCAATTACTCTCTCTTCTAATCTAATCCATTTCACCTTTATCATTGCTTTGTTAGGAGTTTTAGTGCTTAGTATGAAACAGATGTTGTAGTGGTTATAAATGATTGTAAATATTTAAATGTCAACGCAATATGGGAGAGATGTCGTAGTGTTTGTAAAATGAAGCATCAAATCAAATAATAATAATAATAACAATAATAAATCATAATGCATAATTCAATCAAAAAAGAAAAAAACATTAAAAAGAAAAAACTATTACAAATGAATTGATTCAATTCAATTTGTTTTAATTAACAAGAATACAAAAAAAAAATATTCTTATTCTTGGCAATTTTAGAATATATATATATATATATATATATATATATATATATATATATATATATATATATATGAAAATATAATATACCTATCACATTAAATAGATTTAGATAATAATTCATATTCTTAATTATGATATTTCAAAATATAAGAGAGTTAATGAATTATATATATATATATATATATATATATATATATATATATATATATATACTATTATTATATTTGAAAATTGTATATTTAAATTTAAACAATAAACACATAAAAATTCAATATTTCGATAGAATGGTTATAATATGTTGTATCCCATCTCTCCTTAGATGTTTCACTACTAACAAAATAAACCTCTTGCCTGGTCTCTCATCAAGATACTATTCTCCCATAGTTTCTTGGAAAGTAATCATATTGGGTGAATAACCTTAGATAAGGACCTTATTAGGATACTTTTACAGGTTAGTTCAAAAGCTCAGATTAGGAACTAGGATGAAAGAAAGAATATTCCTTTTATTCGGGCTTGCACATACATATACGTAATGGAACCAATGTTCTTTCCTGAAGTCTATGGGGGGAGGTCAATTCTGTTAAAGATAGTTAATTTCTCTTGCATGCAGAAGTTCTCTAAATTTAGAGAGTGAGAGTCAAGTTGAGTGAGTTTGAGTTCACTCTTATTTTGCGTAAAGTCAAATTTAGTGTGTGGTTGCATGTCAAATATATTTTATCCAAGGATAGAGAAGAAGGATTTGGTTGGATACACAGATAATTATTTTGCAGGCAATGTGGATGATAGGAAGAAAAGTTCTCATTATGTGTTTCATATTTTTTCATGTGTGATATCATGGACATATAACAAGCACCCTATTATGACACTTTCATCAGTAGAAGCAAAATATATAGCAACAACATCAGCAACATGCCAAACAGTATGGTTATGAAGATTTTTGGGTGGACTCAAGAAAAAACAACAAGGTTAAACAACAATCAATTCTGACAACACCGTAATGATTGCACTATCCAACCATAATGTGTTTCATCAAAAGAACAACCATATTGATACAATATATATATATATATATATATATATATATATATAATATATATTATATATATATATATATATATATATATAATATATATATATATATATATATATATAATATATAGATATATATATATATTCATAGCTATTATTATATTTGAAATTGTATATTTAAATTTAAACAATAAACACATAAAAATTCAATATTTCGATAGAATGGTTATAATATGTTGTATCCCATCTCTCCTTAGATATTTCACTACTAACAAAATAAACCTCTTGCTTGGTCTCTCATCAAGATACTATTCTCCCATAGTTTCTTGGAAAGTAATCCTATTGGGTGAATAACCTTAGATAAGGACCTTATTAGGATACT
Organism: Pinus taeda; assembly: GCA_000404065.3. Taxonomy (NCBI): domain Eukaryota; kingdom Viridiplantae; phylum Streptophyta; class Pinopsida; order Pinales; family Pinaceae; genus Pinus; species Pinus taeda. The sequence goes on from APFE030756138.1 coordinate 95,232, forward strand.
TTTACATGTTAGTTCAAAATCTCAGATTAGGAACTAGGATGAAAGAAAGAATATTCCTTTTATTCGGGCTTGCACATACATATACATAATGGAACCAATGTTCTTTCCTGAAGTCTATGGGGGGAGGTCAATTCTGTTAAAGATAGTTAATTTCTCTTGCATGCAGAAGTTCTCTAATTTTACAGAGTGAGAGTCAAGTTGAGTGAGTTTGAGTTCACTCTTATTTTGCATAAAGTCAAATTTAGTGTGTGGTTGCATGTCAAATATATTTTATGCAAGGATAGAGAAGAAGGATTTGGTTGGATACACAAATAATTATTTTGCAGGCAATTTGGATGATAGGAAGAGAAGTTCTCATTATGTGTTTCATATTTTTTCATGTGTGATATCATGGACATATAACAAGCACCCTATTATGACACTTTCATCAGTAGAAGCAGAATATATAGCAACAACATCAGCAACATGCCAAACAGTATGGTTATGAAGATTTTTGGGTGGACTCAAGAAAAAACAACAAGGTTAAACAACAATCAATTCTGACAACACCGTAATGATTGCACTATCCAACCATAATGTGTTTCATCAAAAGAACAACCATATTTATACAAGATATCATTTCATTAGAAAACTTGTAATCCATGGAGAATTTTATTTGAAGCCTTATAAATCGAGTGATCAATTCACCGATATATTCACTAATCTAATATAAAAAGATGTATTTCAATGTCATAAGGAAACTTGGGTGGTGTAAACCTAGCTAAGACTTAGACCAACAAACATGTTTGAGTTGTCATGAGTCATGTATTAGTTTATTTGTCATAATTAATGGGGAGTGTTAAAGATAAAAAATTACTCTTGGATGCAGAAGTTGTCTAAAGTTGTCATGAGGCATGAACCAGGGAAAATCTGTAAAGAACCACAAGCATTCTCCCTCAACTCCCCATTTGTAACTAAGTACACGAAAACCACAAAACCTCCAAAACCATCCACACTAGAGAGCAACACCTATGACAAAGTTGACCGATGACCCGTCGATGTAGTGAAAAGTAAATGAAAATGATAACATGGGGGGACACTATCGAACTAGGTTTTGGAGTAGAGAGAAATAGGGGACCACAATGGTTAGGGTTCCAGCTACTGACCCCCTTTGAAGATGATACCATACCCTAGGGTTAATATGATAATCCCAAGGGATTATAAACCTTACAAATATATATTAAAAACCCAAGCGATTAATAAATGTAATGGTTATTAATATTAATAAATCCAAGGGACTAATATTATAAACCCAAGGGATTATTAATATTATAAACCCTAAGATTAATATTAAAACTTAGGAATATAAAACCTAAGATTAACATTATAATCCCAAGGGATTATAAAACCTATAAACCCCAAGGGATTATAAACCCTATGGATTTATGTTAGAAACCCAAGGAATTAATAAATTTAGCGAATTATAATATTAACAAAACCAAAATAAAACCCCAGATTAATATTGTAAACCCAAGAGATAAATAAATTGAATCGATTATTAATATTATAAACCTAAGGAGTAAAAATCCCAAGGGATTAGTATTGTAAATCCAAGGAATTAATAAACCGAATGAATTATTAATACTATAAAACCAATGGATTAACCTCATAAACATGAGGGATTAATAAATCCAAGAGAATATTAATATTATAAATCTAAGGGATTAATATTATAAACCATAATATTATAAACCCTAATATATTATTATACATATTAAGGATTTATATTATAGACCCAAGGGATCAATAAACCAAAAGGATTATTACTAAGATTAATTATAATAATACCTATGATTAATATTATAAAGCATAAGATTATAAACCCTAATATATTATTATACATATTAGGGATTAATATTATAGACCCAAGGGATCAGTAAACCCAAGGGATTATTAATATTTTAAACCCAATTGATTAATATTATAAACCCAATGGATTAATATTATAAACCAAAAGGGACATGTAATGAGTGGGAGAGGGAGCTTTACCTAGAGGAAAAACTAGGGTTCAACATAGGAAGTGAAGGAAGTAAGCAGGTAACCATGGAAGAGCAATGAGGAGGGAACTCCACTCCCTCTCACAGTAATGTGGTTTCAAATAGAGGCAGAGCAGTGAATAGAAACAAGCCTCAAAACTCCTCGGAGAACAAGACAAAATTTTCTGACACTCAGAAGGCGGAAGGCAGCAAACCCCATGAAGAGGAAGGGACCCACGAGAAAGTCTGACAGGAGGAGAAAAGAGAAGATAGAGGTTAGGCATCCGAGAATAGAGCTAAGATGGGGCCTTGGAAACCAAAGTCCAACATTAAACCACGGGTAATCCTAAGTGATCCAGCTCTGCAAGAGCACAAGGATGATATGACAAACTATGCAATAATATGTAAGTTTATGGGAATCTGGACGATGGAAAAAGCTCTGTACACTTGGATAAAATACACCTGGAAACCAAAAGGAGAGTTAAATATACATCTTGGATCTAAACGTTTTTTTACTGTGGTATTCACAAACTTGGAAGACAGGGACAAAATTTTTGAAGGAGGACCATACTTCTATGCAGCTGCTGGTCTCTATATGTGACCTTGGACGATGAACTTTATTCCGAAGTGAGAAACATTCACATCATTCCCCGTATGGATTAGACTATACTCCTTACCTTTAGATTATTGGATGCCATAATCTTTAAAAGCTATAGGTAACAAATTAGGTCATTTTTTAAAGATTTCATAGGCAACTCTCCGAGGAAAGTATACCTCCTTTGCCTACATATGTGTTAAGATGGACTTATCAGGAGCATTCCCAAATGAAGTCATCCTAGAAGTCTATGATGATGAATGGGTTCAGGGAGTTGACTATGAACACATGCCATTCAGATGTCACAAATGTCATGAACATGGAATCCAATTCAGAGACTGCCCTCTTAATAAAAGGGAAGAACACCAGAAAACGAACAAAGGGAAAGACCTCATAGGTTTTATTAAAGTGGGAGGAAAAGGGAAAGGAGGGCAAAAGAAGACCCAAAAGAACGATAGTGCAAGCAAGGCAAGAAGTCACAATAGTTTTTAGATCTTAGAAGAAGCAGAAGAAGAGGAGGGAACTAAAATGAAACCAGAGGACCAGGGAAAAAGGGGGAAAGGAAAAGAGACTAGCATAGAGATCATTCAAGAACAGAATGAACACGTAATAGACCCATTGAGCACCATGGAAATAGAAAGGGGCCATGATATGACCTAAAGTGAAAGTGGTACAGAGGACCAAGACTTACAAGAGATCCTTGAGAGGGAGAACCTTGAACTAGAAAAGTTTCTAGAATAAGGAGGCAATAAAGGAATTAACTCTCTACCATAGGAGGAAGTTGATAGAGTGCAACAACTATTCCTTAACAGGTCACATCATAAAGCACTAGGACTCAAAAGAGGACAAGACAATCAGGAAAACAGAGGGGTTACCTCAATGGGATTAACAATAGGAAAATCGGCTAAAAACGCAGGCAAGAAAAGAGGCATAAAGGGATAGAAAGAATATCTACTAGAATGTGGAAAACTCATGATTGACTCAGGTAGGATGAAAGATCTCTCTTGTTACTCCTTCACAAACCCTCCTCAATGAAGCTCACAACCTAGAACATTAGAGGACTAGGGAGCAGAAGGAAACAAATAAATCTAAGTAATAGAATCAAAGAGGAAAAATCAAACATAGTGTTCATACAAGAAACAAAATTCTTTGTAGAGAAGATCAGAGAAAAACATATAAAATGGTTATCTAAATATTAGTATCCTGTGGTCAAAGCAACTAAATCAGCTGGAGGTATTCTCATTCTATGGGATCCTTAGAAATTTGGTATTCTTGTTGCGGAGGTTTCTAGGCACCACCTTTCTTTGATTATGAAACTTGTGGGTGAGAGGGAGTGTTATATGATCACCAATGTCTATGGCCCTCAACCGCTAGAAGATAAATTCAGGCTCCTCACCTCTATGGAGGAAATGAAAAAAAGACATCCAGCATTACCCTATATTCTGGGGGGAGATTTTAATATGATCAGATCCCTAATAGAAAAAAAAGGGGGGAACTAGAATACTTGGTAGAGATTCAGTTGCCTTCCAGAACTTCCTCACCAATATGAAACTGGTGGATATGGACACAAGCAATGGCATTTTCACTTGGAATAATAAAAGAGGGGGTTCTACCCAAGTAGCCTCAAGATTAGATAGATTCATAATCTGAGAAGAACTTGTGCTCACTATGCATATCCTGGCAGCATTCATCCTACCTTTTGAAGGTTCAGACTACTGGCCCATCCAACTGGAAGCTTCCTTAATTAGTAAACCAAGAAATAGACCCTTCAAGTTTGAGAATGTCTAGCTCACTCACTCTGGACAAGGACATCTAGGAGTCTGTAATAAAAAAATTGAAAGACAAGTTTAGCAAGTGGACAAACAGAGCCCTGAACCTGGCAGGGATGTTGGTCCTCACTAAGGCGATCCTTCAAACCATACCAATCTACATGTTATCAGCTGTTCTGGCACCAGCAGGAGTCATTCAACAAATCAGAAACATTCAAAGAGACTTTATCTGGGGGAAAGGGGAAGAGAAAAAGAAATGATCTCTGGTGGCTTGGGACATGTTATGCAAACCCAAATCCCATGGTGGTTTGGGTCTACATGACCCAAGAATTCTAAACAAAGTTCTGGGAGAAAAAGTGTGGTGGAGATGGCTAAAGGAAATGCGAAACCCCTGGATGAAACTTTGGAAACAAAAGTATGCAATGAACTGGAAAGAAACGAACCTCATAAGAATGACACGACAGGTTTAAAGATCCTAAATTTTGAACAGGGCCTGGGAGAAGAGAGTCTTAGTTCAAAATCATAGTTTCTGGGAGATCAGAAGTGGAAATCTTGCATGGTTCTGGGAGGAAAATTTGCAGCAAGAAAGTAACCTTAGTAGTGAGAATTTAGAAAACATCCAAACTGATACAATTAACAAAGGATTAAAGAGGGTAAGTGACTATTGGGATCAGACAAGGAACAATGGAAAATGGACAATTTGGAAACATTCAGACTACAATGAGCTGACAACGTTGCAATCTCAAGCTAAAGCCCCGAAAGCTATTCAGAAAAAAGGAAAATATTGCCCTCAACCTCAAATGACCAATTAAGATGGGGAAAAATAATGAGGGTGACTTCAACCTCAAAGAAGCAAAAAGAATAGTTTCAGGTATTAAATTTCCAAACACTGACAAGACATGGAAAGACCTTTGGAATAACCCACATTGGATGAAGATTAAACTATTCAGGTGGCTAGTTCAACAAGACAAGATTCTAACATGGGAGAATCTCAGAAAGAGAGGCTTTTCTGGCCCCTCAAGATGTGACCTATGTGGCAAGCAGGAAGAAACCCCAAATCATCTTCTCAGTCTCTGTGCATTTACCACAACACTATGGAAATGGCTTGAAAATGTCTTCAAGCAGACAGACAAGAATGAAAATAATATCCTTGTTACACTAAAAAATTGGAGAAACGATTTCTCGGACAATGAGACAATAAACACAGCCTGGGCTTTGACTCCGGGGTTCTTGATCTGGAATGTATGGAAAGAACACAACAACAAGATTTTCAAAGACAAAAATGGACCAGTGAATAACATCATAATGATAATCCTTAAATAACTAAAGGAGACGGTCAACACCCTTGAGGAATTTTTCATAGGAAAGCATATAGGATACAGAGAGGCATGAATTATGGAAAGGTTGGAGCTACACACACATATACCTCAAAGTCCACATCTTACCATAAATCATACTTCCGAGGGAAAGGCTTTCTGGCAACCCCATTCATAGGGCTTTTTAAAATTCAGCATAGATGGAGCCTCTAAAGGTAATCATGGAGACGCTAGTTATGGTGGAGTCATGAGAGATGAGGAGGGCAACATAAAAGTAATCTTTCATAGTCATCTTGGAAAATCTACCAACAATATGGCTGAACTCATAGCTATGGAGCAATGCTTGGAAATCATCAAGGCTGACTCAGAATTAGTCATAAATTTGGTCAAGCGGATAGGCTCAGGATCAGCACCAGAGAAAATCTCAAGCCACTGGAGGCTTCTACAGGTCTATAACAAAATTCAATCACACCTAAGAATTCTAAGAACTCTAAGTTTTGTGCATGTATGCAGGGAAGCCAATAGAGTTGCGAACTGGCTAGCCAATGAAGGGGTCAGATGCACATGAACTAACATGTGTTGTAGGTGGGAGGAGGTAGTAGACAGCCAAATATGAGAAGGTTATTCATCTCGGGCCGTCATAGATAGGGAGAAATACCAGAATAGACAGGGCCACGAAATATCAACATTTGTCAATGAAGATTAGGAGTATATTAGAAGGATACACAAAATATGGGAACTTAAGGGTCTCATAGGAGATCAACATAGTTTGTATTAGCACTGTAGCTAATGGAAGCCTGGCCAGAGAAAGTCATCATACCATTGGTGGTTTTCTTATGAAGAAAAACATCGGTGGCAATAGGCTATTCAGCTGGATTGTGAATTTGGAAGGAAGACATTGGGAGGAAAAACAGCTCCTGATTTACCACCTTTATCAGGCGCCCACAAATCTGCGCGATATGGCCATGGGCAGTTCGACCATAAGGAAGTATATCGATGGTTTTAGGCAGTCGAGCGAGTTAGTGGGTCTGGGAAACAAGCAATGGGAGTCAAAAAAAATTTCACTAAACCACCCTTTTCAGGCACCCTCAAACCCAAAAGTGGTTTTTTATGGAATGCACATGATGCCACTCAGGTGTCCACACGTGGTTGGGGGAGGAGAGAGAATACCACCCTCATTGTGTGGGTATTCCTCGGTATTTTCTCCACACGATATGAATATTGATGATTTGATTAGGCAGGAGTAGATCAATGGCTACAAACTGTCGAGTAGGTTAGGGGCTCTGAGAGTCAAATCTGCTTCTGGTTTACCACCCTTATTGGGCGCTGGCAATGCCACTCGATTATGTACACATGGCATGGGGAGGAGAGAGAATACCGCCCTCATCAGGTGGGTATTCCTCGAGCTATTGCTCCGCGCAATATGGATTTTGACCATCTGATTAGGAGGGAGAAGATCAACAGCTTCTGAAAGTCAAGCAATTTTGTGGGTCCAAAGGAAAGTCGAAGGATCCAAGTTCTTTTGGATTTTGGTTTTATTTCTCTTTTGGCTAGTTTTGTTTTAGGTAGAGATACAGTATTCTACCGTTGGTTCAGCAAGTGGTAGATCCATAAACTAGGTTCATAGGTCTTTTCAATGGATTTGAGTTAACCTCTTCAGACCTGTATACTATCGGTTTTATTCTCTATTCCCTTCTTTGAGTCCACCTTTTGTATGTTTGTGGCATTTTTTTTGCAAGGGCACTAAGGGTTGATTTAATTCTTCCCTTTGTTGGAGGCATGGTGTCATCTTATCGCCTGATGTAAATTATGTAACATTCTCTTTCACAATTCAATAGAAGGTCTGAATCTTGTTTTAGAAAAAAAAATATTATAAACAAAAAGGATTAAAAAACCCAAGGGATTAATAATAGTATAAGCTCAAGAGATTATGAACAAAAGGGTGTAATATAAAACCCTAGCTGAATGAACTATAAACAATAATATTATAAATTATAAACCCAAGTTTTGTAGTGTAACAATGCAACATTGAATAAATTGCAATATAATGGAACATTTCGACAATGATTGTCAAATCAATTGTCGTATTGAGACAATGTTTGTCACAATGCGATGTTGGATAAGTTTTTGTACCATTCCAATCTCACATTATTAAAGTGTAATATAAAATCCTAACATTTATGTTTTATATTATTTTGTTAAGGATTAATATTATAAACCCTTGGGATTAATATTATAAACCCATGGGCCCATGGGGCTTTGGATTGACGATGAATGGGTGCACTATTAAGGCACTCCTGCGATAGTCACTGGTTCAAATCGCCCATGGGTGCTTACCTACCAGAAAAAAATATTATAAACCCACGGGATTAATATTAAACCTTAGGATTAATATTATAAGCCTATGTGATTATAAACCCTAATATACAATTATACATATTAAGGATTAAAATTAATAAAGCCAAGAAATTATTAATCTTATAAAAGCTAGCATGAATATTATAAACCCAAAGGATTAATGTTAAACCCTATGATTAATATCAGAAAAGAAGTAGATTATAAAGATTGTAACAATGACTGTTAGATTGATTAGTCCCTCAAACCCTAGCATTAATGTTATATACACTAGGATTAATATTATAAACCCTAATATTATAAATTATCAACCCAAAATAAAGGATATCTAATATTATAAACATAATGTTAAACCCTGGCTTTATAATATAACAGTACAACGTTGAATAAAATTGTAATCTAATGCAACATAACAACAATTATTATCAAATTGACTTTCGTATTGAGATCATGTTTGATGCAATGTGCCATTGGATAGACTTTTGTACCATTCCAATGTCACAATATTAAATCCTAATATAAAACTCTAACATTGTAAAAGCAAAATATAATAAAGTCCAAGATGAACATTATAAACCCTAATCTTAAACCTCACTATTATAAATTATAAACCCAACATAAAATCATAATATTATAAAATCAATATTAAAAAATTGAATATTATAAACCCTAATATTAAACTCCAATATCAAAAAATTAAATGTTATAAATCCTAATTTTAAACCCCAATTTTTAATGTCACAATGCAATGTTGAATAAACTGTAATAAAATGTAACATTGCAAGAATGATTGTCAAATTGATTGTCACATTGAGACAATATTTTTTGCAATATGACGTTGGACATATTTTTTACCATTCCAATGTCATAGTATGAAACCCTAATATAAAACCCTAACATTATAAAACCATAATATTCAGGTTTTATTTTAATATCTTAGGGATTAATATTATAAACTCAAGGGATTAATATTAAACCGAAGGGATTCATATTAAATCTTAGTATTAATACTATAAACACTAGGATTAATATATAAACACAATGGATTAATAAACCCCATGGATTCTTAATATTTTTTTTTTCTCGTAAGAAAAATCGTAATTTTATTAAGAATAACAAAATTACATTTTGTAGATGCAAACGCATATGCAAATGTAGATCAAAAGACTGCTGCTAAGAAAAAGCCAGAAAAATAATGTACAATTGGGGAAAATTATGTTTTTCTCCCTTTTTTCTTCTCAACCTTTCGCCACTCCCGCTGTGTTGCTGAGGGCGATATAAGAAATAGAGAAGTGTCCTCCACAGGGTAAGGATTTTCTTTGCTTGAATCGGAATGGTCTGTAGAATGATGTCTTTTGGCTCCATTGGTGTCTGTTATGTCTGGTATCTTCACTGGCAGAGAGTCCATTAGATCCTATGCTCTAGATTCCTTAGTTTATGTGGGAATGGTTTCCGTAGCAACCTCCTTTAATGGCCCATCATGAGGATTTGGTAGAGGGATATTTGCCTCCTTGTCCCTTGTTGCTTCAGCTATATTCTTTGTGCGTTGCCAGCCTCTTGGTTTTTGTGCTTGTTTCTTGTTCCTTCTGGTGTCTTTTTTGGCTTGCGAGAAGTTACTGAGAAGGCGACCAGTTTGTTGACAGCCGCGACACCTGAATGCCATGTTCTCATAATCTAGTGGCTATTTCCACTGTGTGTTGTTATGTATCAGAATTATACTGTCAGGTAAGCCTTGAATAAGGTCTACCTCTACAAAAATTCTGGCAAAAGTATGTATGCCTCTTGAAAATATTTCCACATCTATCTTGAGGTATTTTTCAATCGCATTCCCCATTGCTTCAAAGACTCTAGGTAACCAAAAGTGTAGCGGGAGGTTGTGTAGTCTGACCCATACCAGTATTTTGGATACCACCATAGTAGTAGCATCAAAACTTGGGAACTAGGGAGTCATGAAGAGCCCTGCGTTGCCCCAAAACCATGGGCCCTCATGGAGGACATAGTCCCTTTCCTTGACCGTGTCGAAGCTAACAATAAAAAAACCTTTGGAACATAAGTGGAGATCATAATTTGTTTTCCATGTGGAGAAGATCCACTATTGTAATGCATTTGTTTTGGACCAGAAGCCATTGAATCTGCATATGACAACCTTTGTGTAAAAATCAGTATAGAAATTATTTACCTTAGGTAGATCGATTGTCAGTACTGGAGTCTGCACTTTTTGTTCCACAATATAGGGTCTAGGTAGATCTTGTGGTGTAGGTTTGCTAGTGGCTTCCCCCTTCCATTTGACGACATCCATGAAAGTACCTGTGCCCTTTGAGCTGGTTCCAAAGCTGCCCCCTCTCAGCCTTGTGTCTAGGATGATGGTTGAGTTTGACTCCATTCCATGATCCTGTACTGTGTATTGGACCTGCAAGATGTGTCCTGCATATATCAGGCTTTTCATGTTTGCTGGTATGCATGTATATGCTTTTATTTCATACTTCATTTCTTCTATCAATATCCCCTTCTCGAATCGCTTGCATATCAATCTACCTGACAGGATTCTGACAAAGATATGTATCAGTTCTTTGGAGACTGTATTCCCTTTCATGGATATGATAAATGGTGAACTTTGTTTATCCTCAGGTATTTCAGGATCTGATCCCTCCAGCTCTATCATAGCAGATGCGAGTCCCTAAGTCAGATCGACGCTCTAGGGTTGTGATGCAATGCGAGCATGCCTCTAGATCTGAACTTTTCATGGACTGATCCATCTGGTTAGCACCAAATCTATTTGGTCACTGCCAGATCTGTGATTTTTCCAACCTTTCATGATAGGGGAGATCAATCCAGGGCCATCAAGCGACCCAAGATCTGTGATGACAGTTTGGTGCTCCTGGAAACTCTGTACCTTTTTCACCTTCAGCACCCTGACTGTCCTCTCTTCCATCACATTCTCCCAACCGGATGTCAGAGCCCTATCAGGCTTCTCCAGATCTATGATGATGATCCCTTGATCCCATAGTAGATCCTTCTCGATTGGTTCTACATCTTTCCCATCGGTCAGATCCACGCAGGACAAGACGGCGGCAAGGCAGCGAAGTAAGCCTTGGGTCCAGATCCCTTCCATCCTGGGTTCGGTTTTATTTGCCACCACCCATTTTCCTATCTCCAGGTAATTGTGTTGGGTTGTGGCTGTCTTGGGCCCTCCCTCGAGCCCTGCTCTGTTGTAGGCAAGCATTACCCTATTCCCATCTTTGAAATCGTGGAGAGGCCCAGGCTTGAGTAACCTGTCCGCGCCAAAGCCTTCAGTGTGGTGATATCGTTCTGAACCCGGAAGCCTCCCCTCATTAGATTGCAGGGTGACGATGACATAGAACCTATTTCCTGAAACCCTTTGCAATGCCATTATCCGATTCGAACGATATCAAATATTACAATACTATTGATTAATCCCATGGATTCTTAATATTATAAACCATAGGATTAATATTATAAAACCAAGAGATTAATGGTATTATAAATTCAAGGGATTATTGATATTATAGACCCAAAGTAATAATATTAAACCTAAGGGATAATAAATGCAATGGATTAATAGATCCAATAGATTAATATTATAAACACAAAAGATTATAAATATTCCACCAATAATTGTTAGATTGATTAATACTATAAACTCTAGGATTAATATTAAACCTTAGGATTAATATTATAAACCGTAAGATTAATATTATGGACCCTAAAAATCAATCCTAATAATATAAATTATAAAGAATATATTAAATATTAATATTATAAAGCCAATATTAAGAAGCTCTAATATTATAAACCAAATATTAAATAGCAATATTACAATATAACAATATCACATTCAATAAATTACAATGTTGTGAGAGTGTTTGTGAGATTGATCGTAAGATTGATTGTTGTATTGAGACAATATTTTTCACATTGTGATGTTCGATATATTTTTTTACCATTCAAACATCACAATATTAAATCCTAATACAAAACTCTAAAATTATAAAACTGAATATAATAAATCCTAAGATTAATATTCTAAGCCCTAATATTAAACTTCACTATTATAAATTATAAACCTAATATTATAAACTCAATATTAAAAACCTTAATATTAAACCCCAATTTTGTAATGTCGCAATGTGACATTGAATAAATTGTAATATAATGTGACATTACAATAATGATCGTCAAATTGATTACTGCATTGATACAATATTTGTCACGATGTGAGATTGTATATATCATTGTACCATTGCAACACAACAATATTAAACCCTAATATAAAACCCTAAAATTATAAAACCAAAACATTTAAGATTTATTTTGCTCTCGTAGGGAACGATATTATAAACCCAAGGGATTATAATCTTAATTGATTAATGTTAAACCAAATGGATTATAAATTGAATTGATTAATATTAAACCCAAGGAATTAATATTAAATGTTTGTATTAATACTATAAACCCTAGTATTAATATTATAAACCTAAGATTAATATTATAAACCCTAATATTCTAAACCATAATATATTATTATACATATTAGGGATTAATATATAAACATAAAGGATTATTAATATTATAAATGTTGGAATTATTATTATAAACCCATGGGATTAATAATATTATAAACTGAATGGATTAATAAAAACAAGCAATAATTGATACTATAAGCCAAATGGATTGATAATATTATAAAATAAAAAGATTAATATACCCAATGCATTATTGATATTTAAACCCAACGGATTAATATCATAAATGAAAGGGATTATAAACCCAAGGGAATAATATTAAACTCTATGATTATTATTATATACCCTATGATTATAAGCCTTAAGATTATAAACCCTAATATTAATATTATAATCACAAGGTATTAATAAACCCAATGGATTACTATTATAAACCCAAGGGATTAATATTGAACCCTAACATTAATATTATGAACCCTAGGGATTATAAAAATTGCAACAATGATTGTCATATTGATTAATATTATAAAGGCCGAGATCAATATTAAGCCACAAGATTAATAATGTCAACCTTGGTCATCCACACTTATGCCTACATGGCTAATGATGGCCATTCACTATGGTTCACTATAGATCACTTAATATAGATCATGATTCCTAGGCTAAGTATGGTTCACTGTGGTAGTCATGTTGACTATTGTTTACTATGATGCCCATGTTGACTATAGTTAACCATGTCAAAAATAGTCAATGATAGTCAACATGTGTTAATGTATAAAAATTATAAACCCTAACATAGTCAACCACATTTATCCCTTTTGTTGATATTATTAATCCCTTGGGTTTATAGTATCAATAATCCCTTGGGTTTATAGTATTAATAATACCTTAGGTTTATTAATTGCTTGATTTTATAATATTAATCCCAAGGGTTTATAACATTGATCCCTTGGGTTTATAATAACAATAATCGTGTGATCTTATTAATCCCTCGAGTTTACAATATTAATAATCCCTTAGGTTTATAATATTTTTTTCTAAGTAAGGTTAATCTATTGATATGATACAAAAAATAGTTACAATGTATCCGAGTCGTAAAGGGTCTCGGCCTTAATCAGCACGGAACCATGAAAATTGTCTAAGACTTCCCCTACAAAGGGGAAACCAGTCCAAAAGAAAAAATGTCCAAAATACAACCAGATTTAACCCACAATTTTCCTGATGAGACAAACCTATCAAAACCAACAACAAAACCACCCAAAAGAACAACAGTTTGTCCTGACTAGACCAACCAACCAGCAGATTATCCCAAGGACACATAAGCAAGACAAAAACTAGACCCAGAACTGAATGAAATGCCACCGGGCAGATGTGACACGTGCCATAGGGTCATCAGGAGTAGGTTCCTCCACGATTGGACATGCTCAGTCATCCGGGTTGTCCCCCTTGCCACATCCCACTGCCTGATGACCTCCCTCCCTGCTTCCATCTTCAATCTGCGGGCTCGACGTGTCCTCCAGATAGCTTTCCATGGCCCGCATGTCACTTGGAACGCCCAAATCATCATGCGAGCTGCCAGCAATGGATTTTCCATGTCTTCTGTTCTGACCTCCATTACCTTCCAGCTTGTCATTGTTGTCTTTGTTTCGGCCCGGGCCCACTCTGTTCGTCTCCTCCATGGAAATAGTCATGGGAATGTGTTACTTTGTCTCTTTAGAAATGGAGATGGAGACAGTGGCAACAATAACCGGGCAATTCAGAGAGCTACGGAATCATAACTACATCGTGTGATGGATCTGATGCGGAGGCAGAGGAAAGGTAGCCGTGCAGACTGCTGCCTCATTGCGTCTAGAGAAGTGGAGGTAGGCTCTGCCTCTACCACTTCTGGTATTTGGATACTAAGCTGTAAGACTATACTGGCAGGGATTTCAGCTGAGGAGGAAGGGGAAGCCGAATTATGGCTATGTAAAGCAAGGGAGCGAGAGCTTCCGCCTCGCATGCCACCACATCGGCTGCACATACGGTGGCGAACCATGGTGGAGATAGGAGCAGTTAAAGAGTCAGGGGGGTGAAAGAAGAATTGACAGTAGAATTTTGAGCAGAGGTTACCGAGTGCTGAGGGACAAGAGCCAAATTGCAAAAGTTTGTGTGGGAGTGGTGGAAACCATTACCCAAGTCAAGATAGCACACAATCCAACATCTGCATCTAGTGCTGGTTCGCTCAGTCGGGTCTCCCGCCTGCAAAGGGCAAGCACAGTGAAACAGGGGCAGAATGACTGGAATGTTCTCCAGCTCTGTGGTTATGCAGGTAATGGCCCTGCCTCAGCTAGAGTAGGCATTAAATGCTGCCTGCGAGGTGCCATTAATATCATTCATGTTGATCTTGGGATGGTTGCAGAGGGCCATGTGGCTGCCTTTCCCGTCGTCGCCTCGTCTCATCACCATAATCACCTTAATTATCACCCGCATCCGGGGGAGGTTTATAATATTAATCCCATGGGTTTATTAATATTAATAATCCTTTGAATTTATATTATCAATAAACTCTTGGGTTTATAATATTTTTTTGTAAGATTAGGTAGAGCCTCCTTTTCTATTTATATAAAAGCAAACTGAAACCACATACAGTTAATAGGTGGCCTCAACTTGCCATTGGGAAACCAAGTCCGTTGGCCACCTATGCATATTGTAAGCCATCCAAAAATGATAAGTTATCAGTCTTTCTACCCAAGAGATATATACATAACTATTTAAAAACCAATCTATAGTCTTAGATCTCATAATCATGCATGCAAAAGAAAGCTAGCTACTAAAAAATAAAAACCTAAGGTCATTGCGCTTAAGTATTCTTTGACGTCTTTTGGTTCTGACTCAACTGTCCCTAGATCTTCAACTGAATCACTAGGAGCTAGTGTCATTTCAATAATACAAGGAATGCATCGTTGTATATGGTCCAATATTATGTCCTGCTCGCAAAGCTAGAACTGGATATTTTGCAGAACCTTTTTGTAGTCTGGCATATCACTGGTGATCAGAGCCATCCCCATGGACACTTGTTCCATTGCTTTTCCTACCAGTCTTTTCATGAGCCAGTATAGATGCAAGGTCTATTTAAATTGGGATAGTCTCCCTTTGGTGTTCCCGGGATCTGGAATGTGGTCTTTCCATTCCTCCATTTCGTCCTCGGAGTCCTCTTCCATAATTCTTTCCTCCATTTATTTTGTAATTTTTCGGATCCCTGCATCCGTTCCTTCCTTATATGCTTTTTCTACCTCCCTAACAATATTGTCTAGGGGTCTTCTTCCTCTCCTCCGTTCTAAGGTTCCCATGTCCTTTGAACGAGGACCAAATTTTCCTCATCCTCTGCGACCTCTTCCTCTGACTGGACGCGCTATGTTGCCGGTGTCTACTACCTGTTCATAGTGAGCACAATTCAATGTTAGGATAAAACAACCATTACCCATCCAAATTACAATTGCCTTGTTGAGTTTCTATTCTCCGTCATTACCTCCCCTCTCCCTACACTCTGTTGCTCCTAGGCATTCAAGTGAACTAGGGTTGGTCTTCACCTTCTCCCTACTCACCCCGACCTGCCTCTCAGTTGGACACATAGTCTTTGTCTCTCCTCCACTATCACTTCCTCCTACGTTGAGGTCCCTCAGGCTAACCCATTCCCTGTGCGACCTCGGTATAGTGAACGAAGGGAGCTTTGCACTAGGACTGTCCTCCCTCCCCCTGCCCTGCTTGCCAATGCCACTCCCTCCCCGTGTAGCACTATCTCCTCTGCATGTCACCCTTTCCTTACTTAGCTTCTTGCTCAGCTTCCCCTCCCAGGCTTGCTCTTTTTTGTTGCCATAACTCCCCCTATCTACCCAGAAATTTGGTCTGAGGAACTTCTCTAGTCCCATAGTCCTCCATTCCACCGGGATAAAATCCTCTCTAGCCTTGCTAGCCTTAGCCATGAGCAAAATGTCCCACTCCCTATTAGCTTCTAAGCCTCAAGCCTGGCCAACATTGACACAAAGCTACTTGGCGACTCCTCACTGTTTTTGCTCTCTCTGCACAACATAACCTCTCCTCGTGGTATTTCCTTCCCAACCTGGCACAAATTCCTTTCCCCACCCAGCATACTGGACTTTCCTTCGCGAATTACAAAAATAAAATAGTTAACGTACCCATGGTTGATATTCCTACTTGCTGAATGCGAGTATGGCTGGTCCTCCACTCTCGTTCTCCCACTACCCTGCAATTTAGCCATCCTCCCTTCCCTACACTCCCTCTCATACTTTGCCTTACCTCCCTGTCATCCCATCCACCTTACACTGCCATCCTTACCACCTCTCCTCTTACTTATGAACCAAACACTACTTCTCCCTTCTGACGTCGTTGCAGACACGTAGGACTTTACCATGCCCTGTGGTATAATTGTGTGGGTAGTAGTAGGCAGTCCTTTTGCCTCCTGGCCTTTGACATCTCTACTTATTTTGATTACCCACTCCGTCACCCCGATCGGGGGAACTCTTGGGTTTATAGTATTAATCCCGAGGGTGTACAAAATAAATAATCCATTCGATTTATTAAAATCCCTTTGGTTTACAATATTAATATGATGGTTTTATAATATTAATACGATGGGTTTATAATATAAATCCATTGGATTTAATAATCCTTTAGATTTATAATATTAATAATTCCGTAGATTTATAATATAAATAATCTCTTAGTTTTATAATAATCATTCAATTTTTTTTTATATTAATCCCCTAGATTTAAAACCACACATTATCATAAACCTTAAAATTATTAATGAAACTACAAATGTTATTATTTTATAATTAATAAATGTTTTTTAAAATATTAATATTATAAATTAAGAGTATTTTCTTTTAATCATAATAATTATTTTAAAAATTAACTAATAAAATTATTATTGAGATATAAAATAAACTAAATAACACAATATTCTATTAAAAAAAGCAATTTTACAATATATAAACATTTGATAGATCAAAATGTTTGAAAATATTTAGAACTTCAATTTTCTTATTAAAATATCATGATTTTTTTTTAAATAAATATTAAAAATATAATAAAATTTAAATATATTAATATGATTTCAAATTAAAAAGATTTAAATTATAGTTTGAGTTTGATACATTTATAGGTGCAATTAAAAATATTTTAAAGTTTAGTAACATAGTTTAAGTATCTGTTTTTCGCAATAGCTTTAAAAGTTTTTTCAGTTTCTCAATAATACCCGATGTATCTATACAAAACAAATATTCAATTGCCTACATTATAACGTATGTAAAAAGCATACTTAAAGTTTTTCACTAGTTTTTCTCCTCACGTTAAAGTATTTTCACATTTTTTCAGTTATGCCCAATGTATTTATCTGCACAAAATAAATAATCAGCTGCCCTATATTGTAGGGAATGTAAACATCCTAAAATTTGTTTGGCACAAACTTCAAAATACACATAAAAACACAATTACAAGAATGCATGCCTTTTTACCAGCTAATACAATGAAGCTCATTTTGCATGTAAATGAAATCAACGTTAATATAATATTATTAAAATATTATAATATCTATTTTTATAATAATAAATTATTTATTAATATATATTACCATGATCATTAATATTTTATTTTATATTAATGCATTGTTAATGTATTAATAATATTATTAAATTTTTATTATTATTATTTTTATTGGTTTGCTAGTTAGGCTGGTTGTAGGTTTGATTAAAGATTGTAAATTAATTGGTTTAAATATGACTAAATAAAAAGTGATATATTATCAACTACAATTATGTTATAATTTTTAATTATAGATTTCGTTATAATTTTTTTATAATACAATTTCTTAAAAAACAACACCTTCATCAAAATTAAAATAAAACTAAGAGAGAATATAAGTTAACATTTTGCTGGACAAATTGTAAAAATAACCAGAAAAGGAATCGATCATAGACGTAGTGCAACACTATTTAGGCAATCTTCACTTTGGTTTTCCAATATGTCTGGCTGGAATTAAATTTAGAGCAAAGTTAAAATTTCCCATTTGCATTTCCAATGGCTTTTAGCAAGGAGAAATTCGACAGATGCAAGGGTAGGTTTGGCAATCTCACCCAAACTGTTGCTAAGGCTATGACTGTTGTTGAGGGATTGAATGATGGGTTCCATGGCTTCATGAATAGGCTTGAGTTTTCCCAAAACCAAGGCCGAAATCTGGAATGCATTGCCTACTTTCAGGGTTTTCAAAATCTACTATAAGGAAACCCCTAGAACAGGGGTAGATATTAATTTCATTAGAAATGACAGGCTTCCATACTTCTGAGATCCAACTGTGGAGAGATGTCAGCCGCGGCCAAAAACCATTGAACCAGCAGATTAGGGCACTTTCAGAAAACTTCACAGCCTCATTGAGTGAGGCCTCGACCATCTGGACAGTGGAAGTTGGGGCTTCACTGACGATATGGGCAGGGGCTTGCCCCACAGAGGCAGACATAACTAATCCAACAACTATCTTCGCGAAGCTTGGAGCCATCTGTTATACCCACCATATCTCAACTAGTATACCATGTATGTGATAGTTTATTGTGATATTATTTTAAGGTCCCATCATTGCTTGATTAATGAACACCTGTCCTTTACCTGCTAGCACTTTTCCCATGTCCAAGTGGACCAATACATTGCAGCCAACTCCTCAATCCCACATGGGCGCACTTGGGCTCCATTTGTTGAGATGAATGGATGGCAGAGTTTGTTCCCTACAATCAACCATTAATATGGGTTTGGGTTTCCCTCGTGTTGACCTACCCCTAGCTTTGCGTTTCATTGTTGCTGGTGGAGTCTTCTTTCTTATAGTGCTCTGCCTCCTTTGTGGCTCCCATTCGATTTCCATATGGCCGAATTTATAACCATGGAATATGAAATGTACTCGCATAGATATAGAGGTACACTCCATATTTTGTTGTTTACTCAGAGATTCAACATTTTGTCATGGGTTTTACTACTTGTATCTAGTTCTATGGTTTTTTCTTTTATTTTTCTTAGTTTTGTAATCCTTTTTTTTTTCTTCTTTCAAGTTCCAAGGAGGTAACATGCGATGGTGTACAAGTCCCTCTCTATGGGTTCTATCTCACGTTGGCACCATTATTAATTTAGTTTAACTACTCAGGTCAGCATTATCATCCCTCTACTATTCGTAGTGAAATTTTATTTTCAATCTAGCATTTTTTTTTTAATTTCTAATTAACTATTTCCCTCTATTAGCTGACCTTTTACAGAGACACCCACTAAGAGAGAGGGATTTAGAAGAGATCTTGGCAACTTAGATTTCCTGAAAGATACTTTTCAATACGAGGTATACCACCAATTCCTCGTGGTGTAAAGCTGCACCCCCTCTAGTTATAATTTCTGAATTTATGATACTGGTAGATTAATGGTTGGGATTTGTGAGTGTATGGGTTCTCCAGTGGTTATATTTAGCCATCCCTGATGCAAATAAGTAGTGCAACCCTTTCTCCATGTGTTTTTTTTCCTTCTAGTGAATCTTAATTAGGCACTCTTGTACTGTTGTAAATTAGTAGCGAATGCTTACTCCTGTATATAACTGTCTTACAGGTTGAACTTTGGTGACTCATAATTTACTATGTTTCGATACTTTGTCTGTGAGGACTTGACCCAATTCAAGCACTGTTGGGAAATAACCTTGCATAGCGACATATAACGCATTAGATTTGTTTACTTTATCTTTATATGGCCACATTTCCTTGTCATTTATGGGTTTATGAGGTCATTTCTTATGTAAACATTTCTCAGACTTAATATATAACCCAAAATGGTTTCATTTCTTTCTTTATATGCATTCCTTTTCTCACTCCCATACCTTGTTACTAATGCACAAACTATTTCTATTTTGGAAGAGAGAGTTTGTCTATATAAGTACTACTCTAGTTTATTTGGTATGTCAAGAGTGATCTGTATATGTGGACTACCTTCATGCCCTATATCATACCATTCCAACTTGCTCTTATTCTAGCTTATCGATGCACATGTATAAGGTCAAAGGGTAGCGATCCCTTTTATTTTTTGTTCGTAAGATTTGAGTAATTTAAAGCAACATTTCTTTGTAATTCCTATTTTGGATAGTGTGTAATATGTTTGTGTCAACTAGGAATGTAATTACATAATTATTATTGGTTGTTTCCATTTATTCTTTGTACTATATCAATCTTATTTATGATATTTGGATCACTTTCGGTACTGTGAGTCGTTGAAATTTATTTGTTGTCTAACTATTACTTTTGGGTGAATGCACTCGGTGTCTTTGGAGAGTTTCTATATTACCTGCTGTGGATATAGCTTTCTGGTGGACCATATGGTTAACTAGTATATGATATCCAAGCTTCCAGCTGGATTGATAGCTCTGGCACTGTCTCTCACCTTCTCACATGACACAGTTAGTATCTCACTGCTACACATAAAAGAACTCATCCACCCGAATTACTAAGCAACCCCACTTAATTTATTTCCTGTAGATTATTTATTTGGTTTTTCACTTAATTGGCATAATTTGTAGTTTTGTACTTATTTGTCTCCCGCACTATAAATCCTATTTGATGAGATATATTTGGGGGTTTTCTATGTAATATGACTAAAAAATAAATACTTTATTCTAGTCATGACTAGATCTATGTGTATTTTTTGCCCTCCTCGACTGCACCAACTTCTTCACCAACTTGCTTATCCTAAATTCAATGATATTTTTATACTTTGATTCATAGCACTAGCTATAGTTTTCTTTATAATCTGAAATTTACATATTTCACCTCCCTGTTATAGTTTTTCCTACTGTATGCTAAGTATGATTATGCATGTTTATATTAATGTTTAGATCTCTTGCATTCTACCTTTCATGTTTATATAAAATATTTTGTGTATACTTGCACATATCTCGCTAGAGTCATTGTCATTACTATTGATTAGATAACTATTTCCGAGTGAAGTCTACTGCATGTAATAGAATTCAATATATATAGTGCATGTTTCCTGCTACACAATAGAGCATCATATATGATCCCTTCACTGAAACTACACTAGATATTAATTAAATTCTAGAGTACTAATTTGCAAATGCATTGAAATCTACATATTGATTTAATTCCATAACTAGTTTAGGCATTCACAAATACACGGGAATTTACACAAACGTTTAAATCAATAACTCATATGTAAAATTGCATTTATGGACTTGTTATCACTCAGGTTGTTCCCTGGCTCCAGGAGGGAATACGGCCAAGGTAACCACTAACCAATCTTTCAACTGCAAATCCTAGCCAATCTGCAACTAGAGAGGGCTCTCTCTTTGTTATTTAGATTTGTTTGTTTGTATATTAGGCTAGTCACGAGACACAAGTTTTGTTTAGTGTTTGGAAGATGACATTCAATATAACAACGCAATAAGTTGAGAGAAGTTCATACCATTGGGTTGATGGAGTCTAATGTAGTAAACTTCTGGTTGTAGTTTCTTTGGGAATGGAAGATTGCAGAGCAGGATAGTTGAACATAGAACAATATTTCAATCTGAAAGTAAGATGGAATGGAGTTAAGGAATGAAAGGTAGTCAAGAATCTTTCATTATGTTAATAGAGGGAAATTGTGTAAACATTAACAGGGAGCAATTAAGAATTCCTTGATGATGTTTAATATGTAAGAACCAATGAGACAAGAGCACTTGAGAATTCTTTCCTATGATGGTCCTGTAGAAAACATAGAAAACTACAGGAACTGAACACAGAGTACAGACAGTAAATTTTGTGTTATCCTTTTTTCCTGTAACTTAGAACATGGTATTGATATGATAAATAAATTACAAATACAGTAAATCAAGAGTAAGGGAAGCTTATTGATCCATGCATCAACACAAGAATTTTGCAAGACATCCTTTAGCCATTGAATCCACAACTAGCAAATTCACCAACACAGCCTCCAGCAATTTTATTTCAGAAGAGTTCTCAAAATTTACAGAGCGGGTCCAAAATGATATTCATCAGCCAACAATAATACATCTCTTTAGAAAGTTTTTATAGAAGTTTACAAAATATCTCGTAGGGAAATATCTGGACATAAATTTATCCATCTACTCTGGCAGAAGCAATAACTAATGTGGAAAAAACCGCGTAGTAATAACTAAGGATATAAATATGTTGTACTGGCTGCTGTAGGTGTCCTACTTGTTGTTGACCTTTTGACTCTGATAGTCGTTTGATGACTGCTTTCCTGATGTGTTGTCCTTTGCCACCTTTGTCTAAGCTTGTTTTATCTTTTGCATGAATCTTCTTCCTCAGCTGATTTGATTTCTCCAGATATCACCTTTTAATTTGTACTGCTAATAATTTTACAAAAAGGAGAGATGAACTTATTTTTGTCATACCTTTAGCATGCTCTGCCACCACTGATCCGTTGGTAATTGATGCTTTCTCATTTTTATCAATGTCTCATCAGCTTCAGTGTACCTGTAATAGTTTGGCTGAAAATAAAAAAGATGTGTCACCTCATGTTCAATGAAGAACAAACCTTCTAGTTTATCATACAAACTTTTCCCTGTGGGAGGGACTGTCTCTTCTGTACTGCTCAATGAAGCTGTAATCTGATTTTGCACATAGGTATTTAGCCTATGAGCATACTGTTCTTGCTTTAACAATTTCCCACTGCTAGTAACCAAGCTAGGCAAACCTTTGCATTGTAACATTGAAAATTTATGTTTGAAGGCTTCAACCTCTGCCTACATTTCCTGGCATTTCCTTTCCATTGTCTGAACAAAATTTCTCATAGTTAGTACCTTCTTGACTCTTAAAATAGTCTCTGTCCTATTGTGAATGTCCAGAGATGCTATCTGTTCACTAGTATGAGTGTTCAAGAAGTGAATCATTTGATTGGCTTGCTCAGTTTTGTTGGCCAATAATACTCTGGCCTTTTGAGTTTCATACTGAGCCAATCCTATCAACTCTATCTGATCAAAAATGGTTTGTATTGTTGTCCACTGATCAGCAATAGCTTGGCTGATTTTGTCCCGCAAAATAGTTTTTATTTCTGTCAGGGTTCTTTGGAGAGTGAGGTCCTTCTCCAAGGCCTTTATTTTGTTCTCTAGGGCCTTTACTTCCATGATCTTCTCTGCAACAGTCATCTTTGATTTGTCATAACTAACCTCAATTTTGGCTAGCTTTTCCTTGGTCTCCTTGAGCTCTGACATTTGGGTCTCCAAGGCCTTTATCTCTTTCATCATTTCCTCCATGCTTAAACTGGCCTCTTGCAATGCACACGTTGTAGCTATTGTTGAAGTTGAGGCACCTGTTGCTGAAGCTGGATCTAGGGGAGGCGCTACTGTAGTGACTGCTAGAGGGGGAGCTGTGATAATTGGAGCTGTTTGGGATGGTTGAGAGGCCAACTCTGGTTGTTTCCCTTGTAGAGCCTCTTCCAATGCTTTTTCTGTGTCCAACAGTCTTTGGTTCATCCTCATGAGCAAGTTGACCACATCCTCTTCTTCCCTTTGTTGTGCCACCTCTGTAGTTTGAGGATGTATGGTAGCTGGCAGCTTCGATTATCTTCTCAGAGCTACTATGTCGTCCTCCTTTTTCCTTATTAAGGCCTCAGGGCCTTTTGGATCCTTGGGATCATGTCCCAACTCTATAATAATTTCTTCCAAGGATTTTATCCTATTATTCTTGGCCAATGAGGAGGCTTTCTCCAGCTCTAGTTGGGCAGAAGTGTTATACAATGAATTTTGCAATCTATGGGCCATTAGAGCCTTATCTGCTAAGGTGGAGTATACCATTTCTCCAGCCTGTTTATGCAACTTAATCTGGTCTATTGGATGGATGTCTTTGGCAAGAACTTCCAGATTGGTTCTGATATAATCTGCAGCTGACTGTGGCTGCTGTACAATAGGTCTGAAGTGACTAAGAGTCATATTCCCTGCTTGCATGTCATAGACTGCCATCAGCCTTTGTTGATTTGTAGGAGCCATTCTTAACAATTGATTGTAAAGCTGAAACCTCACTCGTTTATTTCTAGCTTTAATTTCAGTGAATGCTCTTTTGATATCCGAGCCTTGTTGGGTCTGCTGCTTGGAGGATGAAACCTCCACACCTGGCTATCTCTCTTGCTCCTGCTGAAAGGAGCCGGCTGATGTTTCCAAAATAGGAGGGATTTGCTATTCAGAAGTTCCCTCACCGCTGATATTGCCTGCGGTCTGTTCAGTAAATTCCTCCTCGGAATAGGGGTTTAGCCTCTGTCTCTTTTCCCCTTGCTGACCTGTAAATGTCCCTGTGGGTGTGTCTTTAGGTCTGTCCCTCTTTTTAGCTCTTTCTTCATTGTGAGGGGTTTGCAGCACAGGGACCTCAGTTGCCTTTATTTGGGTTGAAGGGCTTTGTTCTTGACCCTTTTCCTGATTTGTGGATGGTTGTTCTGCCATTGTACTCTACTGTTCTGAATGCTCAATTTCCTTGCCTTTCCCTGTAGGTGGAATGGTTTCTTTAGCCTGTTGTTGTGAAGGTGTAGCAGCTAATGTTCTTGCTCCAATATGTTGAGGTTGTGTGAATGGGACCTGTGCAAAATAATCTAGGTCAATTCTTTTCTCATATTCTTTCATTTCTTTTTCTTATCTTTCTTCTTCAGTAAGCTCTTCATCTAATGTGCCCTCTACCCATTCTTGTCGATTAGCGTATTGTTCAATGTGAGGGATTGGATGGTGCACATATCCTGAAAGCCTCTGTTTGACTCTTCTAAAGCTTATGAAATGTTCAGGGTCATATGGTGCCCAAATGAAGATTTGTTTCAGCATGAGCTCTTCGCTTAACATCTTGTCTACATCACTCCTGGCTTCTTCCCTTTTATTGAAAACAAAAGGACCCAATTGATGTCTAATTTTGAGCTGTGCCTTCTTGTTTTTCCATGGAAATGAGTCAAATCCGCACTACTGAATTGCCTAAAATATTCCAAGGCAAAAAGTCTCATGGGGACATATCTTGGCAATTTATAGGGAGGCAACTCACAACCATAAATTCTGATCACTGTGTGGTTTTGGTAGAAGTACCAATCACCAAAGCTATAGCCCCTTGAAAGATGCAAGATTCTTTTCATTTCATCAGTGAGCCTGCCAGGAGGAGTCATCATCAACAGGCAAGTGGCTGGGTAGATGAACATATCAACAAACTGATAATATGTGTAGGGAGAGAGGTGGACTTCATGGAAAACTGAGGTCCAGAAGATAGCAGATCTCCTCTCTCCTTTTGAGTCTAGTTTCTTGAGAGGAACTTTGAAACTCTCAGGGTGATAGTACAATAGCAGATGGTAAATGTAGGAGGTATATTTAAACACTCTTTCTCTCTCCAACATTATGAATTGCTCATGTATTTTGCTTGCTATGAAAGTGGCATAGTCGTACATGAAAACAGGGGGTTGTCCTGGAGTGAACATGGTCAATAGCACAAACACAGTTTCATCCAAAAACTCACCGGTTTTGCATCCTAGAATGTAGGAAATCATATCTACCAGGAGCCTGCCTGTTTCATTGAATGGGACTTGATGATAGGGTGGAGGATTATTGGCCTAGCATTGTGGCTGCATGAACAACTGACCTACCCTTGATATTTTTGAACTAGAGAGCTTTGCACCCTTATCAACTAGGAGTTTCATTGTAAGAGGAACCAGAGGCCGAGGTGGCTCAAAGTTTAGCATTTCATTTATGTATTGAGGAGTAATGTAGAACAGTACAGACCCATCTAGAGTGAGGATTGCTCTTTGTGTGGGGTAATAGTTTGCATGACACAGAGGAATGAAGTCAGGCAGCACATTGACTGATGGGAGGTAGTGGATGGGCATACTAGATTCCCAGATTCTTAGGATATCAGTGTTATTTCTGTGATTGTTTTTGAATTGACACACAGTTTTGAGGTGAGACTTGAGGCCCATCATGTCTTTGATCTGGAAGACCCTGTCTGCTAGAGGTAACCATTCTAAATCCATATGTGGTGCATTCAAGGGGGCAGTGTTGAGAGCCGCTGGAACTTACATACTTTAATTGACTGTGTCTTTGACTAGAATGTGTGTTTGTAGAACAGTAGAAAGGATAACTGTGCTTTAGGACTTTTCTTAGGATCTTGTGGACTGAATTTATCTTGTGGTGGCTTTACAAGGCAACATTCATGATATCAAGGTGGATTATGCAAACTAGAGTGAGGGAAAATGGACCAAACTGTAGGGATAGGCTCCCTTTCAAGCTGTTAGGTAAAAACCTTTTGGGGTAACAGGCAACAAGAGTGGATTGGGTTTCTCAGGAAATTATAGAATAAGCTTGGAATTCTGAAGAAACAGAGGGAGAATTCTTCCTTGCTGGTTATTTTTCACAACGTTAAGAGGTGAAGAGATGGGCCCGAACTGAAGTTTTGACAGGTGATTTGCAGAGGTTTCTTGGCGGAATTTGCAGGTTTACTCCAGGAATAATGGTCGGGTGGCGATTGTTTTTAGTGCAGAGGTCACAGGTAATAATTTTTTGACTTAATTGCAACTCTTTAGGTGATTTCACTAAAGAAAATGCTTAAAACAGGGTTGAAGGACGACTATGAGGTAAATACCTGGTTTTGGGTGCCTGAGGTAAGGTGGAGACTGCAGGTTGAGCTGAAGTGGTGCACTATGGAGTTGACTGAGCTGGGTGAGGAACTGTGTAGCAACGAAGGCCAACTCATCGTAAAATTGCATGCAGGGTTGCGTAGTCAACCAATTCGTAGATAAACAATAAAATTGGTTTTCCCATCTTTTTATACAAATTTGGACTTTTCGGGCCTTTTTGGCACGTTTTGGGGATGACGTCAGCATGACGTTGATTTGTCCGGTAGTGGAGTACGAAGGGTGATGTGGTCGCTGACATGGTTTTTAACTAGGAGGGTGACATGGCAGACACGGCGGCGGGAGAAATAGCGTAGGACGATGATGTACCGCTGATGGGACAGTGACGTGGGTAGAAGGACTGAGGGCGGTAAGCGGTTTCCATCGGACCACCTTTGGTACGGGGGCGGTATCTGTCAGAGATGGCCCGATGCAATCAAAACGCGTCGGGTGTCCTTGTGTACGACGGGAAAACCGTCGACCATCGGGTACTAACGTCCTGTCGACGGGCTGCGTCTGATATCGATAAGGACCATCGGATTTGGGGGAGGTGATCCGACGGTGGACGGGAGGGTGATTTGACCGAGATTTAACATAGCAGCACGTATGATAAACGTTAATTTTTGTAAGGTTTCGGGCGGGTTTAGACTTTGGTTTATTTGGCAACTGTGGAGCAGACCCAACACTTTAATTAACAAAAGGTTAATTAATTGGGTTTATTGTGTGGGTAAGGTAGGGTATGGTTATTTGTTTGACCAGGGGTCTAACAAATCCCACTAGGACACGTGGTAGGCTATCATTGGTCCCAGATGGACCAATGGTTCCCAAGGACTTTCTGAACCATAGCCATATTAGGCGGGGATGGGATATATATAGTTTTTTTGCGGTTTTTTGCTTTTAATACATAATATGGGTAGGGAAACATTAATCTAGGAGTTATATACATAGAGTTAGGGTGTTAATATGCCAAGTGATAGGGAAATGCTAAGTTTATAGAGTAAAACTTAGAGTTTTTGATGAGATGTAGGGGAAATGAGATGATGGTTTTTACACAAGAAATGTGGCTTGTGTTTACCAAGAAAAGGCAATGTTTTGCTTAGTACCTTGCAAAATGAAATGGATTAGGACTATTTGAGCAAATCTCAATATCCTTAGGGGATGTTAGTGAAATTTTGTGGGGGAAATGAAAGGGGAAGTTAGTCATGCTCCATTGAACTTGTAGCCACCTTGCCATGATACTGGTGATAACTGCTTTCTACAACCTCATAATTATCTACCTACCCATCCTAAAATATCTAACATTTTTTATTCCTTTGATTGGGTGCATTTGAGCTAGCAAACCCTGCTTTTCCTTCTTTTCTTTTGACTGCCCTCCTATCTAAAACTATCCTTATTTCAACCAAGGGCTCAGATTGAGCAGTTGGGACCTTTATTTCTCTATCTAATCTAGTGATCTGCCAAGCTTGAACTGTTTGAGAAAATCTTATTCTCTATTCTAAAACAAGAAATTTAAACATGAACTAGCCAAGGTTGCACTGTCTGGCTATTCATCAACTGTAAGAAAATCAATAATTTCACTTCCTTGTTTGCATGTGCCATCAAGCCACTTTCCCGGTCTTCCCTTGGAATTGCTTTCTTTTCTCTTTAACTGAATCTTGATTGTTGTTAATATGGAACCTTTGCAGCATGGAAAGGGTGATCATATTTGGTATTTCCACAGTCAATCATGAGAGATGACACCTATTGGTATAGGAACCTAATTGTGGCTCCACTTGGGGATGGCTTCTCCAAGAGAAAAGCCAAGAACAACAGGTCAGATGGCCTCCTTCTCACTTCTTGTTGTGTTTATAAACTTCCCTCTGTTGCAAGCTTACCAACTGAATCTTTGTGGCATAACTGCTTTTTATATGAGCTGATCTGAATGTAATTGCAGCTCTGTCTTTGGAGGTTGATCAGAGTTGTTTTTCATAAAAAATCAAGAGAGAACTTTGGAACAGTAGAGATGAAAAAAATGAATAGCAAGGGTGATATAACTGTTGGCTTCCTTTTCAAAATTTACTGCATCATATCTCCTATCCTAATGCTGAAATGAACTTCTAAAGTAAACCCTTTTTATGTACAAACTACCCTCTCCTTGTGTTTTAACAAGGGGGGTCAAAATAATTCTTGAGCATTCGCTCATTGACTGGGCCTTCCTGAGCTTTTGTTCCATTCAAACTCTTCAAAAAATAGGTGTTGTTTCCTGGTATAGCCTAAATAACAAAGGGGCCTCTCCATAGGAAATCAAATTTGCCATCTTTTCCTTTGTCTTCCCTTCTAGAGTCCCACTTTAGTACTTTGTCTCCTATGAAAAAGTCTTCTGCTTTTGTTCTTTTGTCAAAAATTTTCTTGAGTTTGTCTTGTAGAATCTGAGTTCTCTGGTATAGTTCCTCTCTAGTTTGTTGCAAGTGAATAGTTTGATTGATTCTCCTTTGGATGGAATTGGGTTCTGCTTGTAACTCTTGCAACAATTTGATCACAGGGATTCCCAAGGATGAGGGGAACATAGCCTCTATGCCATAAACCAATTCATATGGGCTGGTCCCAATAGATCTTTTTGTGGTTAATCTGTCTGCCCACAGTGCATTTACTAACTTTTTATGCCAGTTCTTTTTGTTCTCCTCCAAGACTTTTTTTATGATATTAATCAGGCTTTTATTAGATGACTCTGTTAGGCCATTACCTTGAGGGTAATAAGCTGTGGAATGACCTAAGGTAATGTGGTATTTGTGACAAAAACTTATCATTCTTTTGGACTTGAAGGCAGCAACATTGTTTGTAATAATCTTTTCTGGACATCCAAATCTAGATAGGATATTGGTTTCTAAGAATTGCATGATGATTGAGTCATTGGCCTGCCTACAAGGGATAACTTCTATCCATTTGGTAAAGTAATCTGTGGCAGTTAAGATCCACTTGTGTTGCCCAGAAGAGGAGGGATGAATTTCTCCAATGAAATCTAAACCCCATCTCAAAAAGGCCTTTCAGTTGAAATAGGTTTGAGGGGCAAGGGCAACAACTTCCTCTTGCCTTCAAAGATCTGGCATTTATGGTAGGAAACTACAAATTTTCTCACATTAGTAAAAAGGGAGGGCCAATAAAAACCATCTCTTAGAATCTTATCAGCTGTGGGTTTCCAGTATAAGTTTCCTCCACAGTCCCTGCATGAAACTCCTTGAGTATTTTGTCAGTTTCATCCTCAACTAAGCAATTGAGCAAAACTCCTTCATAATTTTCCAAAATAAAACATTGTCTATAATACAAAACTTTGAAGCTTTCATTTTCAAGAATATCTTTTTGGTTCTGGATAACCCTAGAGGAGCTTGCAGGTTTAACAATACAAAACATATATCAGTGTGCCAAGGTGATTGTAAAAAGGCTTGATTGATCTCTGGAGTCACCATCTCTTGTTTGTTATCCAGTTCATTGATGTCTAGGGCTTGAAAGTTGGTTTCAGTCATTAATTTTGCTAGCCCTTGTCATTTTATGAGTTTTGTTGGCTTGATTTCAATGTCATACTCTAGAATGCTGGCTATCCATTTGCCCCTTTTGCCTTCAATTCCTTCTTGAGTAAGAATATCTTTAACCACCGCATTTGGAACATAGGCAATTATATGAGAGTACAAGATATCAATTCTGAAATCCTTTATGGCCTTCACAAGAGCATATGCTTGCTTCTCCATGATTTGGTATTTGAGTGGGGCATCTCTAAGTGTCTTGCTGAAGAAAGCAATGGGCTTTTCACATCCTAGGTCATCTTTTTGTAATAGGACCGCAGCAATAGTATGCTCAGATGCAAAGGAAAAGATTATGAAATCTTTGTCAAACCTGGAACTTGTAAGAATAGGAGTTCTTGTCAAAGCTATCTTGATTTCCTCAAAGGCTTGTTTAGATTCTATTGTCCATTTGAATTTATGATCTTTCTTCAACATATTATTCAACAATCTAATCAGTTCGGCCAGATTGGGAATGAATCTTCTTAGGAAATTAATTTTCCCTAGAAAGGCTTGTAATTATTTGATGTTTCTTGGGTCAGGGACTTGAAGGATGGCTTGTATTTTGTCTGGATCTATTCTTATTCCATCTTTAGAAATTATGTGAACTAGGAGTTTGCCTTCTTCCAGGCCAAATAATGATTTCTTTGGGTTCAACGATATGCCATATTTTCTGCAAACTAGGAACACTTTCCTTAAATGATCTAAATGTTCTTGGTCTGATTTTGAAAAAGCAGTAAGATCATCAAGGTATACGACTAAAAAGTCATGGATCTCTTTAGAAAAATCTATATCCATTGCTCTCTGAAATGTGGCTCCTGCATTTTTGAGTCCAAAAGGCATCTTCACATATTTAAAGGTTCCCCAGGGTGTTGTAAAGGTCGTTTTATCTTGGTCATCTGGGTGAACTAAAATCTGATTAAATCCTGAAAATCCATCTAGCAATGAGATCCTTGAAGCACCCAATACCCTTTGTAAAATGTGATCCATTTTGGGTAAGGGGTAGTGGTATTTGAGAGAGACCTTATTCAAATTTCTTAGGTCAACGCAAAGCCTTATCTCTCCCGTTTTCTTTCTAGTGGGCACTAGATTTGAAATCCATTTAGAAAACCTAATGGGTGCAATTATTCCATCTTGATACATTCTTATGACTTCTTTTTCAATAAGGGGAAGGAGGACTGGATTAATCCTCCTCAGCTTTTGTTTAAAAAGTTTCTGGTTTTCTTTCAAGGGTATTGTATGTTGGATAAAAAATGTGTCATAGGATTTTAAATCCTCATAGCTCCATGCAAAGACATCTTGAAATTCAGTGAACAATTTAATGTATTTGACCTTTTGGTCAGGAGGCAATGTTTTGGAGAGTCTTATCATTTTGGGATTTTTTGTGGTCCCAATGTTGCAGTCTTCAATCTCTGCATTTAATGGTTGCATTTTTGGTCTTCTAGGAATGTCATTTGAATCAAATATATCTTCTAAAGGAGTTAGGCCTATTGGTAGGATGTTGTCCTTCAGCTCAATTACTTCGGATTCTTCCTCAATCATTTCATCAAAGTTCATTTGTTTGAGTTCTTGCAGTTTTCTGTGATTAAAAGTTGTTGGATTCAAAATCAAATTTGTTGCTTCAGCTGATATATTTGGCTCAACTTTGTCAATTTGCTGTTGATCATCAATAGTGCTTGTGTCTATGTTTATGCTTGAAAATTATTCTTTTAAAGTGAGGAAGTTATTGATTTGGGTGTCATTCTCAAATACTTGCCAATTTTTCACATTATCTGGGACAACAGGTCTGTGTTTGATCTCAGCAGTGAAGTGATGATTAGGCTCAAAAGGCAGTTTACAAGTGCTGGCAAAGGTTGGCAAACTATGTGCATGTAGGTTGTGTTTTCTTGGAATTTTAGTGAGTTGTGATTCCAAGAAGGTGTTTAGTATTTCCATAGCTGCACCTCTATAAGCCCTTAGCCTAGGATCATTTGTAACAAAGTTTCCCTTTATCTGTTGTATTATTAAATCTGAGTCTCCTAGAATTTAAATCTTGGTGACCCCTAGACTTCTAATTAGTTTGAGCCCCAGCAAAAGGGCTTCATATTCGGCCATATTGTTTGTGCACTTGAAATTTAGTCTATATGCATGACCCTGAGCATGGTCATTTTGTATGTTGTGTATCCAAATCCCTACCTCGGCTCCCAATTTGTTTACTGATCCATCAAACTCTAAGCACCATAAAATTTCTTGATCAACACTTGTCTCAACAGTTTTGGGGACTTGCTTAGTGGGCAGTGAGTTCGAACTTTGTAGCTGGTTTGATATGTCAGGTTCACTTGTTACTTCAATCACATCAATAATTTTTTGGTGCTAGTCACTAGATTGTTCATTCATGTTCATTGTTGGTATTTTTTCTACGAGTTTGGCCTCAGCTTTGGAGCACATGTCAGCATTGTATAAGATAAATGAATCCATGTCAGAGTGTATGGAATAGATGGGGAATTTTTGAGGCTTCTCTTGACTGCTAACCACATATTTCATCAATGTTTCCCGGTACAATCTCTTTGGGTGGCCAAATACTAAAATGGTGGCATATGACATATCTAGTTGCAAAGATCCTTGAAGTTTTGCACCCCAAGATCTAGATAATTTCATACCATATTTAGGTGGGATATCAGCTACCACCGCATCCATAAAGATTGTTTTGGCTGGATGTTGGACTAAGGATACACAAAGATCTTTGATTAGGCCTAGACACCTGACCTGGCTGGAATCAAATGAGAACAGGTCCTTGTATGGCCTTGTGATATCTAGGTCTAGCTTTTCCATTATTGACTTAGGCATTAGATTATGGGAAGCACCTGAATCAAACATTGCATTATGTAACACTTTGTCATGAATTTTTAAGCTCACATAGAATGGAGGAACTCCACCATCCACTGTCTTTCCATTGACTTCAGGACCAAAATAGTTCTGGTTGATCATCTAGGACATTGACTGCATCCCTAGTTTCAGATATTTGAAGTGATATGTTAATTTGTTCCCTGTAGACTTCATGTTTGGCCAGTTCTGACAATGGCATGGCTATTTTTATCTTACCTATCTCTGTTTCTAAGTTGAAAGGTTTTTCCATTTGCACTCTTGCATTGTGGACATCAGACTTTTCATTTTCTGTTGTGTTTTCTAAGTTCTTTTCTTTGTCATGATTGTTGTAAGGAACTACCTTTGCTTTGGAGTTTACTACAGCAGATCCCTTTACTGTTTCTTTTGGAAAAGAGGAGGAAGATGGGTGAGTGTTTGATGGTTCTAGGTTTGAAATGTCTTCTATGATGGGCTCTTTTGGGTCTAGGTTTGTCTCAACTGTGAGTTCTGTGAGTAGAGAAGCCTCTTTAGTTTTCTTGGGTTGTTTGGTATCTTTCAGTTTGGTAGGTTCAGGTACATTTATTGTCCTACTTCTCAATTTATATTGTTTATGAACCTCATAGACTGCTGCATCATCAAAATAGGTGATCTTGCTTTGATAATCTTGGTTTGAAATTGATTTAAATTATGAGCCTCCTGATCCTCCCGTGTCACGAAAATTTGTTGATCACGATTTAAACCCATTAGATTAATTTGTGTGTCCTTTGCAGGTTAATTTGAGGTTGAGGCTTCAACATAATTCTCTTGAAATGGGGGTCTAATGTTCTGATCAGGGCCAGTCCTTCTAGCAGTAGGGTTTTGACTCTTTCTAAAGTTTGGGATTCTTGTTGAGTTACTTGGTTGCCCTTCCCAGCATGACTTTCTTTCAATGGTATCCACTCTATCTCCTAATCTATCCATACCTTTAATGATTGCATCTAATTTTTGCTCAAATGCTGAAGGTTCTTCTTTGAATGTTTTTCTTCTTTCAATTCTAGCCCGGTTTCGTTTGGCAATCAAGTTTTCTTCTACACTAACAGCTACATTTTGCATGTCTGCTAGGCTTAATGGGGCTCTTTCCCTCAGCTTATATGCCTTGTCTGAATCAAATCCATCAGGGAATTTGATCAAGGCTAAGTCAGGAGGAGGTCTAAGGTTCCGAGGAATGGCACTATAGACATTATTGAACCTTGCACAATAGTCTTGAACGGTTTCTTGTGGGCCCCTTTTTAAATTGTCATATTCAGTTAAAATTTGTAAAGGGTCTTTCTTCTTTTCCCATCTGTTTAAAAAGGCTTGATATAGGGCTTCAGGATTGGCTATAGAATTTTTAGCAAGTGTCCAAAACCAGGTCCTCACATCACCAGTTAGGCTTTGGACAAAGATTTTCATTCTCACATCATCATCATCAATTTCATAGTTCTCAAAATAATCCTGCATTTTCTTAGTGTGTTGTTGAGCTGTATAGGAACTAGCAACATCAAAATAGGTGATCTTGCTTTGATAATCTTGGGGCATAGCCCCTGGATTAGCAGGAAACTGCAAAGGAGCATAACGGTTGGCCATATTTACAGGGATAAGTAGGGCAACATGAACAAATAAAAGGGATGGAACAAGGGGGACAGGAGTGGAAATATGGATAGTGGATGGGGGAGTGGAAAGTATACTTTGAGGTGTGGTTGAAGAACTTGGAGAGGCTTTAGTATTGATAGAAGGAACTGTGACTCTTCCAGGGGAAAGTTTAGATTTTGTAAGGTTTTGGTGAAGTATATCAAAGTCTGAATTAGCAGTTTCTAAGCTTTCTTGTATCCTAAGGGTTTTTGGGATTAAGTTAGGATTTTCAAAGATAGCTGGGGGATTAGGATCTGGATTGGATATGGTGTAATGAGTTTTCTTTTTTGGAGCTTGCTTCTAAATCTGTTTTTGGTATTTTTGCTTGAATATGTTTAAAGCAGGGAAACTAACCTCTTCTTGATTCAGAGTCCCTAGCGGAGTCACCAATAATGTTATCACTCAGGTTGTTCCCTGGCTCCAAGAGGGAATATGGTCGAGGTAACCACTAACCAATATTTCAGCTATAGATCCTAGCCAATCTGCAACCAGAGAGGGCTCTCTCTTTGTTATTTAGATTTGTTTGTTTGTATATTAGGCTAGTTATGAGACACAAGTTTTGTTTAATGTTTGGAAGATTACATTCAATAGAACAAGGCAGTAAGTTGAGAGAAGTTCATACCATTGGGTTGATGGAGTCTAATGTAGTAAACTTCTGGTTGCAGTTTCTTTGGGATGGGAGGATTGCAGAGCAGGATAGTTGAACATAGAACAATATTTCAATCTGAAAGTAAGATGGAATGGAGTTAAGGAATGAAAGGGAGTCAAGAATCTTTAATTATGTTAACAGAGGGAAATTGTGTAAACATTAACAGGGAGCAATTAAGAATTCCTTGTTGATGTTTAATATGTAAGAACCAATGAGACAAGATCACTTGAGAATTCTTGCCTATGATGGTCCTGTAGAAAACATAGAAAACTACAGGAACTGAACAAAGAGTACAGACAGTAAATTCAGTGTTATCCTTTTTTCCTGTAATGTAGAACATGTTACTGATATGATAAATAAATTACAAATACAGTAAATCAAGAGTAAGGGAAACTTATTGATTCATGAATCAACACAAGAATTCTACAACACATTCTTTAGCCATTGAATCCACAACTAGAAAATTCACCAACACAGCCTCCAACAATTTTATTTCAGAAGAGTTCTCAAAATTTACAGAGCAGGTCCAAAATGATATTCATCAGCGAACGATAATACATCTCTTTAGCAAGTTTTTATAGAAGCTTACAAAATATCCCATGGGTAAATATCTGGACATAAATTTATCCATCTACTATGGCAGAAGCAATAACTAATGTGGAAAAAACCACGCAGTAATAACTGAGGAGATAAATATGTTGTACTGGCTGCTGTAGGTGTCCTACTTGTTGTTGACCTTTTGACTCTGATAGTCGGTTGATGACAGCTTTCCTGATGTGTTGTCCTGTTTTGCTATCCTTTGCCACCTGTGTCTGAGCTTGTTTATCTTTTGGTGTGAATCTTCTTCCTCAGCTGATTTGATTTCTCCATATATCACCTTTTAATTTGTACTGCTAATAATTTTACAAAAAGGAGAGCTAAAATTATTTTGGTAAAACCTCCAGCATGCTTTGCCACCACTGATCCGTTGGTAATTGATGCTTTCTCATTTTGATCAGTGTCTCATCAGCTTCAGTGTACTTGTAATAGTTTGGCTGAAAATAAAAAAGATGTGCCACCTCATGCTCAATGAAGAACAAACCTTCCAGTTTATCATACAAACTTTGCCCTGTGGGAGGGACTGTCTCTTTTGTGCTGCTCGATGAAGTTGTAATCTGATTTTGCACATAGGTATTTAGCCTATGAGCATATTGTTCTTGCTTTAACAATTTCCCACTGCTAGTAACCAAGCTAGGCAAACCTTTTCATTGTAACATTGAAAATTTATGTCTGAAGGCTTCAACCTCTGCCTGCATTTCCTGGCATTTCCTTTCCACTGTCTGAATTTTTTTTTTCATAGTTAGTACCTTCTTGACTCTTAAAATAGTCTCTGTCCTGTTGTGAATGTCCAGAGATGCTAGCTGTTGACTAGAATGTGTGTTTGTAGAACAGTAGAAAGGATAACTGTGCTTTAGGACTTTTCTTAGGATCTTGTGGACTGAATTTATCTTTTGGTGGCTTTACAAGGCAAAATTCATGATATAAAGGTGGATTATGCAAACTGGAGTGAGGGAAAATGGACCAAAATGTAGGGACAAGCTCCCTTTCAAGCTATTAGGTAAAAACGTTTTGGGGTAACAGGAAACAACAGTGGATTGGGTTTCTCAGGAAATTATAGAATAAGCTTGGAATTCTGAAGAAATAGAGGGAGAATTCTTCCTTGTTGGTTATTTTTCACAATGTTAAGAGGTGAAGAGGCGGGCCCGAACTGAAGTTTTGACGGGCGATTTGCAGAGGTTTCTTGGTGGAATTTGCAGCTTTACTCCAAGAATAATGGTTGGGTAGAAATTGTTTTTAGTGCAGAGGTCATAAGTAATAATTTTTTGACTTAATTACAACTCTTTAGGTGATTTCACCGAAGAAAATGCTTAAAATAGGGTTGAAGGACGACTATGAGGTAAATACCTAGTTTTCGGGTGCCTGAGGTAAGGTGGAGACTGCAGGTTGAGCCGAAGTGGTGCACTGTGGAGTTGACTGAGCTGGGTAACAAACTGTGCAGAAGCGGAGGAAAACTTGTCGTAAAATTGCATGCAGGGTTGCGCAGTCAACCAATTCATAAATAAACAATAAAATTGGTTTTCCCATCTTTTTATACAAATTTGGACTTTTTGGGCGTTTTTGGCGTGTTTTGGGGATGACGTTGATTTGTTCGGTAGTGGAGTACGGAGGGTGACATGGTCATTGACACGGTTGCTGACTAGGAGGGTGACATGGCATACATGGCGGCAGGAGAAATAGCGTAGGATGATGACATACCGCTGATGGGACAGTGACATGGGCAGAAGGATAGAGGGCGGTAAGCGATTTCCATCAGACTGCCTTTGGTATGGGGGCGGTATCTGTTAGAGGCGGCCCGATGCAATCAAAACGTGTCGAGTGTCCATGTGTATGACGGGAAAATTGTTGACCATCGGGTACTAACGTCCCGTCGTTGGGGCACGTCCGATATCGATAAGGACCGTTGGATCTAGGGGAGGCGATCCGACGGGGGACGGGAGGGCGATTTGACTGAGATTTAACAGAGCAATGCGTATGATAAACATTAATTTTTGTAAGGCTTCGGGCGGGTTTAGACTTTGGTTTATTTGGCAACTGCGGAGCGGACCCGACACTTTAATTAACAAAAGGTTAATTAAATGGGTTTATTATGTGGGTAAGGTAGGGTATGGTTATTTGTTTGAGCAGGGGTCTAACAAATCCCACTAGGACACGTGGTAGGCTATCATTGGTCCCAGATGGACCAATGGTTCCCAAGGACTTTTTGAACCATAGCCATATTAGACGGGGATGGGATATATATAGTTTTTTTTGGGATTTTTTGCTTTTAATACATAATAGGGGTAGGGAAACATTAATCTAGGAGTTATATACATAGAGTTAGGGTGTTAATATGCCAAGTGATAGGGAAATGCTAAGTTTATAGAGTAGAGTTTTGATGAGATGTACGAGAAATGAGATGATGGTTTTTACACAAGAAATGTGGCTTGTGTTTACCAAGCAAAGGCAATGTTTTGCTTAGTACCTTGCAAAATGAAATGGATTAGGACTATTTGAGCAGATATCAATATCCTTAGGGGATGTTAGTGAAATTTTGTGGAGGAAATGAAAGGGGAAGTTAGTCATGCTCCATTGAACTTGTAGCCACCTTGCCATGATACTGGTGATAACTGCTTTCTACAACCTCATAATTATCTGCCTACCCATCCTAAAATATCTAACATTTTTTCTTCCTTTGATTGGGTGCATTTGAGCTAGCAAACCCTGCTTTTCCTTCTTTTATTTTGACTGCCCTCCTATCTAAAATTAACCTTATTTCAACCAAGGGCTCAGATTGAGAAGTTGGGCCCTTTATTTCTCTATCTAATCTAGTGATCTGCCAAGCTTGAACTATTTGAGAAAATCTTATTCTCTATTCTAAAACAAGAAATTTAAACATGAACTAGCTAGGGTTGCACTGTCTGGCTATTCATCAACTGTAAGAAAATCAGTAATTGTACTTCCTTGTTTGCATGTGACATCAAGCCACTTTCCCAGTCTTCCCTTGGAATTGCTTTCTTTTCTCTTTATATGAATCTTGATTGTTGATAATATGGAACCTTTGCAACATGGAAAGGGTGATCATATTTGGTATTTCCATAGTCAATCATGAGAGATGACACCTATTTGTATAGGAACCTAACAGGACTTAAACCTCTAACTGATATATTATGCTACAACTATTAAAATATCCTCATATGTAGCATATAAATCTTCATAATGATACAAGAATTTAAAATAATCAACATAAGCCAAACCAAAGGATTGGAGAAACTAATTGCACAAAAAATTGCACGAGGAGACACTATCCTCCAAACCACGAACAACCTCTAGTTCTCTGGTAAGATCAATTGTAAATTCTCAAAGAATCAACAACCTCTTCTTGATCTCCTCAATGGGTTTTTAATTCCCTTTCTTTGTGACAATGTTTCTAATTCAGTGGCATCCATCTTTTGGTAAGCTTTACTGCTTTCTTTCCTAGGCATTTTCTTTTAATGCCTGCCTTTCTCACCCACAGTGATTTAAAGCAAATAGACTCAGCCTTTTTCTCCCACTGAGTGTTTTCTAAGAGTCTTTATCTCCCTTCGTTATCTTATCTATAATGATTCAAGATTATAATCATGAAGAATTTTTACAATCTTATCTCGATTGTCTCACCTTAGTGCATAATTTCCTCAAATAATAATTCCTTTTTTAGATAAATTATTTACAATAAATAATCCAATTGGTTGGCTCTAGTACCATTTATTACACACCTACATAAAATAACCAACAACTACTAGGGGACGTCACATACTCCCCCCCTTATTTTAACATCGTCCTTAGTGTTTATTTTAACTAGGGGATGTCACATATTGCCCCCCTTATTTTAACATCATCCTTAGTGTTTATTTTAACTAAGTATGCTGATGGAAAAATGTTGGAATATTTTTTGTGTCTCGTCTTCTCACTCCCACGTGGCCTCCTCAGGAGTATATTGCTTCAAATGCACTTGAATTTGAGCACCGACTCGATTTTGGAGCTAGATCTCTTTCCAATCAAGAATGCAAAGCAATTCTACCATGAATTATCCTTTAGGCTCCACATGTAACATTTTCCAATCAATAATATGAGCAAAACCATGTACATATTTCGTTAGTAAAGAAACATGAAAAGCATTATGAGCTTTAATGTGACTTGGGAGAGCTAGTTGATAGACTATAGATCCTATTCTTTCCAAGATTTCAAATGGCCCACAGTAGCAGCGTGCCAATTTTGGGCAAGAATCAATTCTCAGGGTGCTTTTCTTGGGTTTTACCTGAATATACACATGCTCCCCAATTTTAAATTCCTTATGTAGTCTCTTTTTGTCAACATAACGCTTTTGTCGATCCTAGGAAGCCTTAATATTCTGTTGAATTTTGCGCACTAACTATTCCATTTCCTATAAAGCATTTGGTCTAAGAATTATTCTGTCCTTTGGTTGATCCCAACTAAGAGGGGTATGTCATTTTATACAATATAGTGCTTCAAATGGACACATTTTAATTGTTTCCTGATAGCTGTTGTTATAGCAAAATTATACCAAATACAGAAAAACTTCCCATCTAGTTGGTTGATCCATCACATGCATTTAGAGCATATCCTCCAAAATCTGGCTGGTTCTTTCAATCTGACCATCAATTTGGGGATGATATGTAGTACTAAAGTTTAATTTAGTACCATAACCACCAAACAATGCTTTCCAAAAATTTGAGGTGAATTTAACATCTTTATTAGATACTATCATTTTAGGAACCCCATGGAGCCAAAAAATTTGCTTCATAAAAATCTACGAGATTTGTGTAGTACCAAAGGTAGATTGTATGGGAAGAAAACCAGCTACTTTAGTTAGTAAATTGACCACTACCATTATAGAGTCATGATGTCTTTTTGTTCTAGGAAGTCTCATTATGAAATCTAACGAGATGATTTCCCATTTCCATTCTAGAATCGGCAAGGGATTTAATAACCTAGTCGAGTGTTGGTGTTCTACTTTCACCTATTGACATTCTAGGCACTTGCTTAGAAATTTTGCTACATCCTTCTTCATT
This sequence comes from Pinus taeda, assembly GCA_000404065.3. Lineage (NCBI taxonomy): Eukaryota > Viridiplantae > Streptophyta > Pinopsida > Pinales > Pinaceae > Pinus > Pinus taeda. The sequence goes on from APFE030756138.1 coordinate 136,766, forward strand.
CTTGGCCAATTATTTTTTTGTCTTAATGTCATAACCATCTTCTAATATTCGTGGTGCCCTGCATAATGTTTTTTATGATATTCACCAAATATCAGTTGTTTCAACTCTTCTACTATAGGAATATATCGTCTATTTCTATATATCAACAATTTTTCTATGTTTTCACTATACCCCGGAACATTACTTTGTTGTATTTTTATTTGTAATTCCTGATACTTTGGGTCGACAAGTGTACCTTTTCTAACTTTCTCAAGAAAATCGGTAGTAAATTTGCTACCGTTGATCGTCATTAGATTATGAGCATGTCGACTCAACGCATAATCTATCTTATTCTCTTTACCTGTTATATACCTTATATCGAAGTCAAAATCGCTAAGAAAGGCCATCCATATGGCCTATCGTTCATTTAAATCTAGTGGACGAAAGAGGTATTTAAGGCTGATGTGGTCTATGATTTAGATGAATTTCTTGCCTAACAGATAATGCCTCCACATATTTCATGCGTGTATAAAAACGACTAGCTCTAAATCATACACTACATAATTTCTGTCATGTCCCTTTAGTTTTCTAGATTTGTAAGCTATTACAAAGTTCCCTTGTAGAATCGTTCCTCCAAATCCTTCTAAATTGACATCCGTACACACTGTGAACTCTTTGTTTCAGTTTACTAGTTTCAAAATGGGGGTTGTAGTAAGTAATTGTTTAAGCTTATCAAAGCTTTGTTGGCATTCTATAGTCCATTCATATTTGAGTCCCTTTTGTTGTAATGAGGTGATGGGATGAGATATTTTTGAAAAACCTTCAATGAACTGGCATCAATAACCTGCCAACCCCATAAAAGACCAAACATTCGACACATCATTTGGTATGGTTTCACCATTGCCTTCACCTTCTCTGCATCCACAACCAACTCTTTGTTAAAAATAATAAGCCCCAGGTACTATATTATGGTTTTGTAAAACTCACATTTGTTGTACTTAGCGTACAAATGATTTTACATCAGTGTCTCTAAAACCAATTTTAAATGCTCCTTGTGTTCTTGCTCATTCCGGGAGTATATCAAGATATCGTCAATAAATACTAATACACATCTCCCTAGGGATTTGCTAAGTATATTTTTCATTAGACACATAAAATTTGTCGAAGCATTAGTAATGCCAAAAGGCAACAAAACAAACTCATAGTACCCATATCTAGTTCCTAATGTTTTTTTATGGACATCTTCCAACTTAATCCTGAGTTGATGATAACCAGTCCTCAAATTAATCTTTGAAAACAACATTGTCCCCCTTACATCGTCAAATAAATCATCGATGTGGGGCAATGGGTACTTGTTTTCTATTGCTAACCTATTTAGCTAGTGGTAGTTTATGCGCATCCTGAAGGTACCATATTTATTTTTAATAAACAACACGAGTGCCCCGAGGGTGACACATTCAGTTTGATATATCCCTTGTCTAATAGTTCCTGCAGCTGCATTCTTTATTCCAATAGTTCAGGTGGGCCCATTCCGTAAGGAGCTCTCGACACTAGTGCTACCTCACTTACCAAATATATGGTGAAATTTATATCTCTGTGTGGTCGTAAACTGGAAATTTCTTTCACGAACACATCTTGAAATTCCTTAATGATAGGTAAAGTATCAAAAGCCAGTTCATGTCCTTGTTGTTTCCCTTCCTGCACTTGCACTAAATACAACTAACAACCTCTCTGAACACATTTTTTCATTTGCATTGTCGAAATTTGCCACATTGATACTGGCTTGAGCACTCCGTGTATAATCTGATTTTCCCCATCTTGTCCTACAGAACTTAATGTCTTTGTCAAACAATTTATTACTATTCCCTACTTTTGAAGCCAATCCATGCCTATTAGAATATCATACGATCCTAAGGGAAGAACATTAAGGTTTACTATGGTTGCATATCCATGTAAATATAGAGGTAATTGTCCAACTTGAGTAATTACTCTTCTCTTAGTCCCTATGGCCAGTTGTACTCACCACGCAATTTTAATTTTTTTAGTTTTAAGAGAGCACTTTTTAACTATATGGGGTCCAATATAGCTCAAACTAGCCACCAAGTCAATTAAAATAGAAACTGGTTCGTTTAGGAGAATACCTTCAATTTCAATCATGGTTGATTGATGTTCTTCCTGTTTGTCTTCTAAGATAGTGCTTATGCTAGGAATACTTCGAGAAATATCATTTATAGTTGTGGCTTCTTGCACATTTTGTAGATTGTAGGGACAATCTCTCAACAAATGAGGCTCGCCACATCCACAACATTTCAAAGGTTCTCTTTCTTTCCCTCCTCCATTCTTCCTTCTATCCAAGTTCACTGCCCTTGATCCCACTTTATATTGTAACGGGGAGTTGATATTTCCTTTATTAAGTTTTTCCGCACATGATCTTTTCTAAAAAATTTCACGTATGTGGGTTTTTGTCATTTTATGCCAATAGAAATTTTACTCCTATTCTTGTTTGACCAAGATTTCAGGCTTTCCCCTTTATTCTGGAACGATTGATAGCGTAGTCAGGTTTTTCATATTGTCTCTTGCAGGGTCTTCAGGTTATCAAACTCGATCTACTCCTTATACATGGTGGGTAGACAGTTCACGAAGTGTTGTACCTTCTCTTTTTCTTCTTTAATGTAGTGTACATATAGCAAAAGTTTGTGGATTTTTGCAAAAAATTCATCCATTGAAAATTGTCCCAACCCAAGTTCATGGAATTCCTTAGCTCGATCATCTTAATACTATTTTCTTAGGTACCGATTTTTAAACCATTTCTAGAAATTTTCCCACAACACAGTCCTTTCTTCAAGAAAATTCACTCCTTTAGCTTCCTCCTACCAGAGTGCTACCTTGCCTTGTAATTGGTAAATAGCCAACTGAGCCTTAAAATTATTCTCATAGTTGTATAACTGAGAGTATTTAGTCATATTTAACAACCATGATTCTGCATCTTCTTCCCTTTCCCCATCAAAGGTAGGGGGTTTAATCTTTCAAAATTCTACCTGTAGCTCAACTTGCTTCTTTTTCCTCTGATTTTGTGGATAACATCTGTTAGAATTCCCTCCACTTTTGAGAGGTTTTGTCTCATTTCCTTCTTTCCCTATTTTTGGTACTTCTGGTTCCATTGTTTGTGGCTAGAATTGTCTGTTAGTCCCCTAATTATCTTCTCTTGTTCCTCACCAAATTTCAACCTCTCATTATTGTTCCTAAGTTGTACTAGTTCTTGCTATAAATTGTTTATAACTTCTAGAAATTGAGTATTTTCTAGGGTGGCCTCCTCAGCTAGCTCAATGTATAATCCTGAACAGCCAGGGTTGGCTCAGATTTCTTCTTCCATTGAACTTTGTTGCTTAATACATTTACACAAAGATAATTTAGTATTCTTTGAAGCAAATTGTCTATAACAAACAATAAATCAATATTTCCCAATTACGAGGCACAGTGGTGTTATTGGGTTGTCATACCATATGTAATATACCTAGCCTCAAAAAAAAAAAAAAAAATCCATTGATAGAAACATTCTTACAGCTACCCTAAGCTACTGTCAAGATAGGCTCAGTAGTCTCCTTTTTTTTTTTCTTTTTTTTAAAGATATTCCTAGTTAAATTCCCACCTATATCTAGATTATGTCTCACCCATGATTCAATACTTAATCCAAGCATTAAGGTTTAATCCTAATTATATTTTTCCAAAATAAGGTGTTATACCCACCATGTCTCAACTATTATACCATGTCTGTGATAGGTTATTGTGATATTCTTTTAAGGTACCACCATTACTATCAATTTAATACTATAGGATAGAATGCATAAAGTGTTTTGTTGCAAACAAAGAAGATAAATGGCATGCTAGCAAATATTTGCATCTAGGGTTCTGGTAACTTTCTGAGACACTAACTCGTTACAGCATCCACCGAGGGTCTGACTTCAAGGTTTCGACAGAGTACCACAGTCATAACAACATAGCACATGGACACCCCCCAAGGGGGGGCATCAATGCCCTCCCCCAAGGCCAACTTCACGTCGCCAGGGCATGCGGGGTCTATAGTCTTTGGGTCGGTTCATGAAGAAGTGAATAATAGTGAGATCCCGCAGTAGAGAAAGCTCAACACGTCAGTCAATCAGACAGACAAGAGTAGTGAAACACCAGAAAGAAAAGACAAGCCAGAGGAAATGCCCAAGGTCACCTCGAAAACTTGCAAACCAATAGCAGCCGAAAGGCCCAGGATAGAATTACCTGGACACAATATCAATGAACGAATCCAATACATGAAGGATCATGCACTCATTGGGAAATTTATAGGATTCTGGCCGACAGAAAAAGCCCTGTATGGCTGGATCACTGCTAAATGGAAACCCAAGGGCCATGTCACATTGCAGCTAGGACTGAAAGGGTTCTTTACTGTGATCTTCTTATGCCTAGAAGACAAGTACAAAATCATGGACGAGGGGCCATACTTTTTCAACTCAGCAGGCCTGTATCTAAGGGATTGGGTAGCAATATTTAACCCGGACAAGGAAGACCTCACCTGGGCTCCAGTGTCGATCAGAATGTATTCACTTCTAGAGGAATATTTGGATGAAGGCCTGGTCAAAGACATTGGAAATGGACTAGGGGAATACATAAAAGCAGCAGAAGAGACAAAGCTTCACAGATACACATCCTATGCCCGCATCTGTGTCTTCATGCACCTGGACAAAGCCCTGTCGGACTCGGTAAGTCTTTCTCACGATGACTACGAATGGATTCAACCCTTGGATTATGCACATGTACCTTTTCGCTGTCGTAAATTGTCATGCTCACGGGCATCTCTTTAGGGACTGTCTGCTAAATGCCAAGGCCAATGCCTCCAACCCCTTTGATGTGCCGACCCAAGATGGCTTTGCCAAAGTACCCAGCTACAAACGAGCGTACAAAAAACCCTCTACCGGGAAAAAACCCCAGCAAGATTATGCCTCTTCCCCTGCTACGAGCAATAGTTTTGAAATTCTTGCTCAAGCCTCTGAAGAGCAACCCTTGAACACAAAGCCCAGCTCCGTGCCCATCTCCTCCTCTGCACAACCTCCTCCCTCTGGCTCTCCCCCCACTTCACATTCCTCCAAGGGTGATAAGGCAATCCCTAAGGAGATCCATAAGGGGCCTCATGGGAAAGTAAATGATATGGAAGTTGACGGTGCTCCAGACCAACCCCTGAGCTTAGATATATCTATAGCACAAAATAGTCAGACGCGACAGATGGATGAAGAACCAAAAAGTATAGAGATGGAAGGACTAGACATTCTTGAGCTTGAACTAGCATGCAAAAAGAAGGGTTATGATAAAATCCTAGAGCTTCAACTCAAAAAACTGGAGGTTGTCATTTCGAGGGCTTATCAGTAGAAACAACTAGGCATCCAGCTGAGTAGTTATTGGGATGGGGGCCTCCCCCCAAAATATTCCAAAAAGAGGGGGAGAAGAATAGATCTCCAACGAACAATTGCAGTAGGGAAAATCCCGGTGGACTCAGGCAAGTATGCAAAATTGACAAAGTACTACAAACCCTCTATCAATAGTGAATCATGAATCTTCATGGAATTTAAGGGGGCTCAGTAGCCCAGGGAAACTAAGAATATTAAAAAACATGATAAAGATGGAGAAACCGCAAATATGCTTTCTTTAAGAAACAAATTGTAATAGCAGCACTCTAGGAAGCATCCTTTCTAGAGCGTGGCCAGGCTGTCAATTGGTGGCAGTGGATGCCTCAAGCGCATCAGGTGGGCTAGCCATTGCTTGGAATACGTAAGCTCTAACTCTCTCCGACTTTTATGCATCTCACCACATCATCCAGGCCACCTTCCACATTATAGGCACTAATATACATGGACACCTTACCAATGTTTACTTCCCGCAGGAAGCAGGGAAAAAAATAGCTCTACTTAACACAATAGAAGATCTGAATCTTAACAGAATGCATCCTCTTTGGATCATTGGAGGGGACTTCAACATGATCACCAAGTTGGAGGAAAAGCTAGGGGGGAGAAGCAGGTTGGAACAGGAAAATATCCACTTCAAAGACTTCATCCAAAACAATTCTCTAATCGACCTGAAATTTTGTGACACGCATACATGGAGTAATCACAGAGCAGGGAAGCACCAAATTGCTTCTAAACTAGACAGATTCCTCATATCTGATAACTCGGTTCATTTGGGAGGAGACATAGCGGCAACAATTCTCCCTCATTCCGGCTCAGATCATTGGCCAATCTCCCTCTAGTGGCAAAGACCAGGCAACACCACCAAACGGCCCTTCCACTTCGAAGAGTTCTGGCTCACCCACCCTTCATTCAAGGACTTCATCAGATCTACTTGGAACACCTTCCTACCACCAGAGGGATCCAATATGTTTCAGTTCCAACATAAACTCAAGCATCTAAAATCCCAATTAAAGCGTTGGAATCAAGAGACATTTGGAAATATCTTTAAGGCGCAACAAGACCTAAACAAGGAAATGGCAGATCTCCAGCAACAAATAATCACAGGGGGACACACTGAAAGGACCCTGTAATAGGAGCAATGCATTCACAATCAACTGGAGGAGAGGAGAAAGTAGGAGGAGATATTATGGAAGCAGAAATCCAGGATTAGATGGCTGAAAGAGGGAGAAAGGAACACTAAATTCTTTCATCAAACCACTGTTCAAAGAAGAATGCACAACAATATCTCTTTCATACAAAAGCAAGGAGGGGTAAGAGTGGAAAAGCATGAATAAATCGAGGAGGAGTTCCTAAGTCATTTCAGACAAGTTCATCAAGAGCCCATGTCGATAGGCGACCTGCTATAGAAAAAATCACCCAAAATGTGCCAAAAATTATCATTGAGGAACACAATGAGCTTCTTCTACGACCTATCCTGACCCAGGAGGTGGATGTAGCTATGTTCCAACTCAAGGAGGGCAAGCCCCTGGCCTGGATGGCTTCACTACCACCTTCTTCCACAACTTCTGGGAGCTGATAAAAGTTGAGGTCTGGCAAGTGGTGGAGGAATCGAGATCTCTTCAGTGGTTGTTACCTTCTCTCAACTCAAATTTCATTGCACTCATTCCAAAAGAGGAAAAATCCAACACTCCGGATAAATTTCACCCAATTGCTCTCTGCAACGTTATTTACAAAGTGATCTCTAAAGTCATCGCCAATAGGTTAAAGCCACTTTTTCCCCTGCTCATCTTGCCTGAACAATCTGGATATGTGGAAGGGAGACAGATCTTGGATGGCATTATCCTCACACATGAAATCATACACTCCCTTAAGCACTCCAAACAGGCAGGTATGATACTAAATCTTGATCTTTCAAAAGCATTTGATAAGCTCAGTTGGACATACATTCAAAAAATGTTAAATGCTTTTGGATTCTCTCCTATGTGGGTTCGTTGGATTATGAGTCTCATCTCCTCATCCTTCTTTTCCATTCTTGTGAACGAAATCCCATCCCGTCCTTTCAATCCCTCTCGAGGAATTAGGCAGGGCGACCCTCTCTCCCCCTTCCTCTTTGTGTTAATGGCAGAAGGCCTGGGACGTCACATCAAACAGGCCCTCCTCACCTAGCAGCTTAAAGGTCTCTCCATTCACCGTTCCCCAGCTATAACTCATCCGTAGTTTGTTGATGACAACATGCTTTTTGGTTACCTGTCAGTCCAGGAAGCCTCCCGCTTCAAATCCCTGCTCAATGACTTCTCTAAGGCCTGAGGAATCAGCATCAATAATACCAAATCGCAGATCTTTTTCTTTCACACCCCCCCGTCGTGAAGCATGTTGTAGCTTGGATATTCAGCCATCAAGCACTCCTCCTGGCGCATCCTCATCGAGAAGCTTGAATCCTGTCTCAACCTTTGGATGCACATAACGTTGAACATTGCAAGTCGTGTGGTGCTCATAAAAGCTATGTTATAGGCAATTCCGCTTTATTTATTCTCAATCCTTGCAGCGCCTAAGTGGGTAATTAAAAGAATAAGGGATCTACAACGTAGCTTCCTCTGGGGAAATTCAGCTACAAACCGCAAATGGGCTCTGGTAAAATGGACCACAGCCTGTATGCCTAAAGAAAAAGGTGGCATTGGCCTAAGGGATCCCAATCATAGCAATGCTATCATGTGCGCCAAAATCTGGTGGCAATGGCTCTCTTCCCCTGAAAAACCTTGGGCCGCCATCTGGACTGCCAAATATGCCAATCATAGACCTCAGGAGGAGCTCATCAGATTCACTCCCAATGCAAAAGGTTCTCTCATATGGAATGCTGCCAAGCAACACTTATTGTTGATTCAACAGCATAGTTTTTGGGAAGTAAGAAATGGTAGAACAACTCGATTCTGGACGGATGCTTGGAACCAAATGCCACAGCTCAGCTGCACTCTAAATCTGATTCCAAGCTACATTGGGGAGGAACAGCAACAGGAAAAGATTTGGAAGCTTTGGACTCAGGAGACAGTGCAAGGTTATAGAAAATGGCAGCAAGGTGACCGGCTAATCAGAAATGCGGATCACCTTCTTATAAAAGATCTGGAAAGGGAGCTTCAAAAACAATGTATAAGATACTCTGAAGGCAGGGATATTCTTCGATGGGGTTATAGGCCTAAAGGAACCTTTTCCACCTTAGAGGCCTACAAAATTATATGCACATACCCTTCACCCCCTGATCCCATTTGGAGTAGAATATGGGATTCAGGCACCTGGCCTAAAGCCTCCTTTTTCCTCTGGCTGGTCGGGCATCAGAAAATACTCACCTGGGATAAGCTCAGACGAAGAAACTACCATGGCCCTTCTATCTGTGTCAATTGTAAATCCCAGGAGGAAACTCTCCAACACCTTCTGGACTCATGCCCCTTAGCCAATCATTTGTGGGAGAAGGCAAGCTTCAGATGTCAAAGAAGATGCAGAATGATGGATAATATCACAAACTCCTTACATCATTGGCAAAAGAATCCCTACAAAAGTGAAATTCTCAACCATTTATGGAAGATGATTCTCGGGCTCCTCCTCTGGGGCATATGGAAAGAAAGGAACAAGCACATATTCAAAGATCAAAGTTCTCCATTAGAAATCATCTGGAGTAAGTTATGTATGAACCTCAAAGAGTCTTTGATGCTCCGCTCCTAGACTCAGGATGACCTTCCCACTCTAGATAATGAGAAAGCCATCTAGGCTAACTGAAACATGCAACTCCCTTAGGAATATCACAATAAAGCCCCCTTTAAAAGCATCAACATGAAAAAGTACTCCTGGATAGCCCCTCCAAAGCACACCTTCAAGCTCAACTTTGATGGAGCCTCAAAGGGCAACCCTGGAAATGCAAGTTTCAACGGAATATTCAGAAATCACACAGGCTTGCCTCTTCTGGTTTACTTTGGAAATATAGAATGGGACACCAATAACTCGGCTGAGTTGGAGGGTCTATGGCAAGGTCTCCTCCTCTCATGGAAACACAACTTCCAACCCCTGGAGGTTGAAGGTGACTCCTTGATCCTAATTAACATGGCCAAGCAACTCCTAAATGGATCTCATGCAAGGAAAATAGCCACTAGTTGGAGACTCAAGGCTAGACTGGAGGCCATAGAACAAGCGCTTCTCAACAACAGGGCCATCATCTTCAATCATATTAAGAGGGAAGGAAATAAGGTCATTGACCTCCTAGCCAATTTGGGTGTGGAAAATGAGAATACTCTAATCACAGGGACTCTAGACATAATGTCGAATCATGATCAGGAACAGGAATGCAATCTTCTGGTCCAAAGAGATGTTGCCCCCCCAAATGCGGGTGTATAAGGTCAGATTCATGGTGATGGGACTGGAGTGGGCTGTGAATAGACGCCACCTACCAACCTTGAATAGATGAGCTGGCTCCATGTGGAGGGAGGGTCATAAATAGGTGGGCATGAACTGGTTTAAAGGAACGCATAAGGTAGGCATTAATGCTCCATTCACCTCTGCACGCGATGTTTGGCTTTGGTTCTCGGCTCCCATGAATGCCACAGTTATGGCGGGAGCGTCTCGAGGCAGGGGAAGGCGCATTATAATCAGTCTCCGCCATGGGTTTACTCTGTTGTTTCTTGTGTTGTATGGGTTGGGCTCTAGCTCAGCCAGCTTAAAGCCTCTGTTTATTTCCCCAACTCTGGCGGCTATTTTGGGCACCCGTCCGTTAGTCTGTGTGTATGGTCTTAGCCATATCTCTCCGGTGGTCTATTCTACAATTTTCAAAGGTGTTCTGTTCTATCCTGCAGTCATGCCTCGGCTCCGCCAAAGAATGCTCAGCCACAGAGGCACCTCCTGGGGTGCGCCTTCTTGCCCTTCTTCCGGTGATGCTACTTCTCGTCAGCACCATAGCACTCGCAACGGAAGAGAGAGAATTCTGAGGCCCAGCCAATTTCTTGAACCCATCTCTCCAAGTTCCTCATCCTCGCCCTCCTTTGGTTCTGCAATCTTCACATTCAACAACTCCCTGAATAGTCCTCGGATCAGTGCCCATGTATCTATGCTTTTTATCGAGGAAGCCCAAGAAGAGGGTGAATCCAACGTTCAATGGGAGGACCAGGGAACAGTTTCGATGCCAATTGCAAGTTCTTCGAGAGTTATAGAGACCCTGGCCAGCAACGTCAATGACTCAATGATGGAGCATATGCCCCCGGGTTCGACTGCGAATGAGGAGGTCCATGCTCAGGACTTGGCTGATGTTGGGTGGTGCAGGATTGTGGAGGAGGTTCTTGAAGCCTAGTCCAAGCCATGCAGCTTCTTTTGAGGTTATGCGGCCCAATAACAAGAGCATTTTGTCAATTCTGAAATTTTTTTGGTATATGTCGTTGTGTCGAGGTCCTGGGTGTTTGTTTTGTAAAGCTGATTAAGCTCAGAAAGGCGAAAATGTACTCCTCTGGCTCCCCTGCGCGGGATTGCAAAAATGGAAAAGTTCAACCTCTCTGTTCTTGAACACTTCTCTATTCCATGCTGCCTTTCCTACTGGAGAGTTGGTTCTTTTTGCTCGTCATGTTGTAAATGTACTCCTTTAATGTGAACAATAGAATAGACTTACTTAGAAGAAAAAAAATGTTTTGTTGCATGGTTTACCTATGAGGTGATTTTGGAACATAGATGCTATGTATTACTCCACCCCCTCATTGCTTGATTAATGAATGTTTGTCCTTCACCTCCTAGCGCTTTTCCCCACATCCAGGTGGACTAATACATTGCAGCCAACTCCTTAATCCCACATGGGCACACTTGAGCTCCATTTGTTGGGATGCGTGGATGGTGGATAATTTTTCGTGTGATCAACGATCGATACGGGTTTGGGTTTCATTCTTGTCAATGTAACCCTAGCTTTACATTTCATTATTACAGGTGGAGTCTTCTTTCTTACAGTGCTTTGCCTCCTTTGTGGCTCCCATTCGATTTCTATATGGTCGAATGCATATCCATGGAATATTCAACATACTTGCACAGGTATAGAGACAGACTCCATATTTCCTTGTTTACTCAGAGATTCAATGTTTCGTCATGGGTTTTACTGCTTGTATCTAGTTCTGTGGTTTTTTTTTTCTTTTCTTTTGCTGAGTTTTGTAATCTTTTTTTTTTTTTTTTGCTTTCAGGTTCCAAGCAGGCAATAGGCGACATTGTACTGGTCTTGCTCTCTGGGTTCTATCTCACCATCCCACCATTGTTACTTCAGTCAAACCACTGAGGTCGACAATATCGTCCCTCAACTATTCTTTGTCACATTTTATTTTCCATCTAGCTTTTTTTTTGTTTACTTTATAATTGAATATTTCCCTCTATTGGAAGGCTTGTTATAGAGACATCCACCGCGAGAGAGGGTTTCCCAAGAGGTCTCAGTGACCTTGACTTCCTCAAGGACTCTTTTCAATACCAGGTATGCAACCAATTCTCCTTGGTGTAACACTGCACTTCCGCTATTTATAATTTCTGAATTTATGATACCAATAGATTAATGGTTGGGATTTGTGACTATATGGGTTCTCTAGGGGTTGTCTTTAGGCATCCCTGGCACCCATCAGTAGTACCACCCTTTCTCCATGTGTTTTTTTGTTTTTTGTTTTTGTTTTTGTTTTTTGTTCTTTTGTTTTTTTGTCTTCTTGTTTTTTAATTTTTTTTGTTTTTTGTTTGTTTGTTTGTTTGTTTGTTTGTTTGTTTGTTTTTTCTTCGTTCAGGATAATATTAATTGGGTACGCTTGTACTGCTGCGAATGACTAGATAACACTTACTCTTGTATATACTTGTCTTACAGGTTGAACCTTGGTGGCTCATAATTTACTGGGTTTTGATACTCTGTCCTCCAAGACTTGACCCAATTCCCACACTGTTGGGAAATCACCTTGGGTAGCGACATATGCCGACATTGGAATTATTTTCTTTTGGTCTGTCTGTCCACATTTCTGTGTCATTTATGGGTTTATGAGGTCATTTCTTATGTAAATATTTATCGGACTTAATATATAAACCAAAACTATTCGTTTCTTTGCTTATATGCATTCCTTTTCTCACTTCCATACGTTGTTACTAATGCATGAACTATTTCTATTTTGGAAGAAACAATTTGTCTATATAAGTACTACTACTCTAGTTTATTTAGTATGTCGAAAGTGATATGTATATGTGGTCTACCTTCATGCCCTATATCATATCGTTTCAACTTTCTCTTGTTCTAGCTTGTCGATGGACATGTATAAGGTCACAAGGTGGCGATACCTTTTATTTGTTGTTAGCATAAGGTTTAAGTAATTTAAAGCAACATTTATTGGCAATTTCTATTTTGGACAGTGTGCAATATGTCTATGTTAACTGAGAATGTAACTGCATAATTATTATTTGTTGTTTCTATTTTTTCTTTGTACTGTATCATTCCTATTTATGATATTTGGATCACTTCCAGTATTGTGAGTTGTTGTAATTTATTTTTTGTCTAACTATTACTTTTGGGTGAATGCACTGGGTTGCTCCGGAGACTTTCTCTATTACCTGCTCTGGATATAGCTTTCTAGTGCACCATATGGTTAACCACTACATGATATCCAAGCTTCCAATTGGATTGATAGTAGTGGCACCGTCTATCCCCTTCTCACATAAAATAGTTAGTATCTCGTTGTTCCGTATAAAAGAACTCATCCACTTGAGTTACTAAGAAACCACACTTAATTTATTTCTTGTATATTAGTTCTTTGGTTGTTCACTTAATTGGCATAATTTGTAGTTTTGTTCTTATATGTCTCCTGCACTATAAATCCTATTTGATGAGATAGACTTGGGGGTTTTCTATATAATATGACTCAGAAATAAATGCTTTATTCTACTCATGACTAGATCTGTGTATACTTCCCCCCCCCCCTTGGCAGCACCAAATTCTTTATCATGAATTCAATGATATTTTTATACTTTGATTCTCAACACTAGATGTAATTTACTTTATAATATGAAATTTACATAGTTCACTTCCCTGTTATAGTTTTTCCTACTATAGGCTAAGTATGATTATGCATGCTAATATTAATGTTTAAATCTCATGCAATGTTCCTTTCCATTTTAGCTGTACAATTTTGTGTACACTTGCACATCTCTTGCTAGAGTTTTTGTCATTACTATTTATTAGATAAATGTTTGTGCATGAAGTCTACTACATGTCCTAGAATTCAATATATATAATACATGTTGCCTGCTACACAATAAAGCATCATATATGATTATCCCTTTAATGAAACTACAATAGATCTTAGTTAAATTACATAATACAAATTTGCAAATACATTAAAATCTATATACCAATTTAATTCCATAACTAGTGTAGGCATTCACAAATACATGAGAATTTACAAAAACATTTAAATCAATAAGTCATATGTAAAATTGCATTTATGGACCTAAACCTCTAACTGATATACTGTGCTACAACTACTAAAATATCCTCATATATAGCATAGACATCCTCATAATGATACAAGAATTTAAAATAATCAACATAAGCCAAATGAGAGGATTGGAGAATCTGATTGCACGGAAAACTGCACCCGGGGACACTATCCTCCCAACCGAGAATTGTCTATAGTTCTCCCTCGAGCTTAATTATAAATTTCTAGAGAATCAAAAACCTCTTGTTTATTTCCTCAATGGGATTTTAATCCCCTTTATTCATGATAATGTTTCTAATTCAGCGACGCCCATCTTTTGGTAAGCTTTACCGCTCTCTTTCATGGGATTTTTCTTTTAACGACTGGCTTTCTCACCCAAAGTGCTTTAAAGGAAACTAGGCTCGGCCTTTTTCTCTCGCTGAGTTATTTCTAAGGGACTTTATCTCCCTCCCTTATCTTATCTATAATATTTCAAGATTCTAATCATGAAGAATTTTTACAATCTTATCTGGAGTGTCTCACCTGAGTGCATAATTTCCTCAAATAATTATTTATTTTATAAATCAATTATTTGCGAATTGTTTGGCTCTATCGCCATTTATTACACACCTACATAAATTAACCAAGAACTAATAGGGGATGTCACATCAATAGAGTGTTCATGTGCATGGATTACCAGGTTTCAATTTGGTATCTAGTGGTGCAAATTATCAAGTTTCGATTTTAGGTTTTGATTATCAAATTTACTCAGATTTAATTGCCGACTAATTTACTGATTTGATTTTAGGGTTTATGAAGTACAAAAATCTTAGTTTCAATTTTGGTTATGACGAGAATTGCAAGGGTTCAATTTAATGCCCATGTGTATAAATAACCAGGCTTGGATTTGAAATTTTAGGTTTTAAATATCAAGTAACTGATTAATTCATATTTTAATTACAAACGAAACAATTTTACATTAGATTTAAAGTTTTATGAAGTGCTCGAATTGCCAAATTTTGATTTAGATTCTAGGAAGTTTGTTTAAGCATATATATGGAAGTGATGACCAAAGTGTAAATTAGTAGAAAAATCACGAAAAGTAGAGCCTACAAGGGATTTTAGTTTCCACATGCTTTCAATATAAATTATACAAGCCTGCATAGATATTGTGTTATCCCTTCTCAAACCATAACATGTATCTTATTAACAAAACATGTGTGGTCCTTTCACCATGTCCTTGTAATCCAATTGTTACAAGGGATTTTAGTTTCCACAAGCTTTCAATATCAATTCTAAAAGCTTGTATATATATCATATTATCCCTTCTCAAACCAAAACTTGTACCTTATTAACAAAATAGGCATGGCCCTTTCACGATGTTCCTATAATCTAATTGGTAATAAACATTACCCTTTCACCATGTCCTTGTAATCCAATTGGTTTGTTTGGTGATTATTTCGGTGATGGGTATGTAACCATTCCTAATGTCATTTGGTGATACTATTGGTATTGTCATTTTTTGTAATTATTGAAGACCATCTGATGCACAAGCATCAACCCATCTTCCGAAAAATCTACAAGAATGAGTTCTGAAAGGCACAATTGTGAAAATTCAGGGTAATATCTATTCTGTAAAGTATTAAAAGAGTGAAAAATCAAATTTGTGAGGGATCTTAGGAATTGGTTGAGGGAATTGTGGAGAAGATCATGTTAAGTGCCTTGTAGAGAGTATCATGTTGAGAGCTTTATGGAGAAGGTCATGGATCTTGTGATAGTCCATCATATTACTATTTTCTAATATAGATTGCGAACTTGTGTGTGTATGAAGAGGCAGTCATAAGAATGAATATTTGGTTAGCCAATGCGCTCAAAGATGTTATGTAATAGCATATCGGGTTTAATTAATGAAATTTTATTTTTGCTTTATGTAATTCTATGTTGGTGGATCATGGGTTGATTTTTTAATGGCGTGATGGATTGAAGTTTCATGCATGAAAAGATTAGAGGTGCAACTAGATAACCCACAGGTCCAAGATTGAGTTTGTAAAAATATTAAAAATGATAGATCCCATAATTCATTTTCATCACCATCTCAATAATGACTAAGAAGTGTTGTTGTCAAACCCTCTAAGCATTTGAGGTGAATGTAACAAAATATACATTTCCATTTATGAGATAGGTAGTATTATCTAGGTCTCCACTTCCACACTCTCATGGATCTCATGGGGTTGTAAGCATTGGTGTAGGGCAAGAGTGTGCGACATGAAGCAACAAATACCATGAGCTACACGCTAGCACTTTGTTAGAGTGGATTCAAAAATTCGCTCGTGGAGAGTTCACATGTTTGAGGAAAATGAAGCTCTTCAATTCTAAGTTTTTAAGTAGATTGTAAGGAGTGGGTCTACTTGATGAAGCTTAAATAAACTGAAAATATGATAATTGGTATTTTTAAAGTCCATTTAATATTTTTAAAGTCTATGTCATATTTTTCAATTATCAACCTTAAGAGAATATGGCTATGGGAATAGATATGCCACATTTTGATTAACATGGTTGCGTTAGTAAATATCCATTTGAATTTAATCCACTTATTCCAAATAAAATATTGAATCTATAATGCTCCAAACCAATAGCAAAAAGAATTGTCAACCCTTTGAACTTTTAGTTTTTTTTTTTTTTAATTATTGCTTCATCTTTGTGGCGAGCTTACTCGTTCGCCATGTGGATTTGTGGAGAACACCCTTAACTAGAATCAAACCAAAGATATATAAACCACATTTTATTAACATGGTTGTGCTAGTAAATATCCTTTTAATTTTAATCCACCCATTTTAAATAAAATATTGAATCTATAATGCTCCAAATGAATGAAACCCTTTTTTGTCAACCCATTGAACTTTCACTATTTCTTTTTAATTCTTGCTTCATCTTTGCAGTGATCTTACTTGTTTGATGATGTTTGATGTGGATCTATGAGGAACGCCCTTAATAGAAATCAAACCAGAGATCTCATCTCAGAGTATGTTCGAAAACGTATCTAATCTAAAAGAGTTTGGATGTTTAGCCTATGCACATGTGCCTAAAGAGCTAAGAGGCAAGTTAGATAAAAGCGAAAAATGCATATTTACTGGTTATAGTGAGTAGTCAAAATCTTACAAATTGTATCTTTGTCACCAAGAAGACCATAATTAGCAAAGATGTTGCGTTCAAGAATAAGAGTCATGGAATGGGAGTATAGAAAAAATAGTTGATGCACAAGTTCCATCGATGGTAGAGGATGATGTAGCAGAAAATGAGCAGCATGGCTCACAAGAGAAGACACCAAACAAAGTCATGCGAGTAAGGATTCCAAGGTATTCTAAACAACATGGATCTTCGAGTAGATCAGCAAACTAGAATTCTCCCATCAAGCAATCAGGTGATGAATCAAGCAATGGTAAGAGAGAAATGAGAAGTGTGAAAGATATTTATGATAATTTGGATGTTAGTTCAAACTTTGCATTGTTTTCATTCCAACCTTATTCATTTCAAGAAGCAATTAGAGATGAAAATTGGGTGCAAGCTATGGAAGACGAAATTGAAGCTATTAAAAAGAATGATACATGGGATTTTCCTTATTTTCCAAAGGGCAAACACCTCATTAGTCTAAAATGGGTGTACAAGACAAAGCTGAATGAGAAAGGAGAAATTGAATGATTTAAAGTATGACTTGTAGAAAAAGGATTCTTGTAGAAACCGAGAATAGATTTTGGAGAAATGTTTACTGTGGTAGTAAGATTGGATACTTTAAGAGCAGTTTTAGCCACCTCAACTAAAAACAAGTGGAAATTATATGAGGTGGATGTGAAATCAACCTTATTGAATGTAATTATAGAGGAATAAATTTATGTGCAGTAGCCTCCAGGATATGAAGTTGGAGGACATGAAGGTAAAGTTTAGAGGTTGAATAAAGTGCTCTATGGACTCAAGAAAGCTCCTAGAGATTGGTATAACATAATTAACAATTACATGATCAAGAATAGATTTTGCAGAAGAAATATTGAGCCTACCTTTAAAAGAAAAAATGAGCATGGAGAAATTTTGATTGTTTTCTTATATGTCGGTGACATGATTTATACTGGCGATCTTGAGTTAGATGAATTTAAAGTAGCCATGAAGAAATAATTTGAGATGACAGATCTTGGTCTCATGAAATATTTTCTTGGCATAGGAGTTGAGAAATCTAAAAAAGGAATTTTTATTTGCCAAAATAAATATGCCAAATATTTGTTGAAAGGATTCAGGATGGAAAATTTGAAACCTTCCCCTATAGCAGTTGCAATAGGTACAAAGTTAAGTAAGGATGATGAAGGACCAAATGCCAATCCAAATCTACTTAAAAGTTTGGTTTGAAGACTCACGTACCTCACAACTACAAGACCAAATATTCTGCAAGGAGTGAGATTGATTTATAGATTTATGGAGACTCCAAAAGAATCACATTGGAGAGTAGGAAAAAGAATTCTAAGACACATAACAAGAACTACATATTGTGACATAATTTATGCAATCACATAGAAGAGGGATTTGATTGGATATACAAATAATGGTTTTACAAGTAGTTTGGATGATGGGAAGAGAACTTTTGGTTATGTGTTCCATCTTAGTTTAGGTGTCATTTCATGGGCATATAAGAATCAACCATTGTGACACTTTCATCAACAGAAACATAATATGTAGTAGCGACATTAGCAGCATCCCAAGCATTATGGTTAGGAGGAGTATTTTATGGAATCAAACAAAAACAACAAGGACCAATAACAATATATTGTGACAACAACTCAATAGAGCAAGCACATTGATACTAGATATCATTTTATTAGAGAACTTGTGAGCAATGGATAAGTCCACTTGAAGCCTTGTAAATCGAGTAATCAATTGCATGATATATTTACTAAGCCATTAGCAAAATATGTGTTCGAGTTTCAAAGAGGAAACTTGGGTGTTGTAAGCCTATTTGAAATATAGACCAGCAAGCATGTTTGATTTGTCATGATTCATGTTGTAGTTTAGTGGTCATAATTAAGGGGGAGTGTTAAAGATAGCTAATTACTCATGCATGAAAAGTTGGCTAAAATTATAGAGTAAGTTAACTGAGTCCATTTCTATTATAAGCCTAAGAGGCATAGTTGATTCATGTTTGAGTTATGTTGAGTCATACAGTCATAATTAAGGGGGAGTGTTGGAAATTGTAATTACTCCCACATGCGAGGGTTGGCTAAATTTGGAGATTTATTTAACTGAGTCAAGTCGAGTGAGTTTGAGTTAATTTATATTCTGGGGAATTCAAATTTAGAGTGTGTGTGCACGTGAAGTATTTTGGGCAAGTCACTCGACGAAAAAGTTTAAATACCCCTCACCGAGTTCATTGTAACCATCAAATTTTGTGTGATCAATAAAAGAGCTACAACTCGTGTTATTATGAGTGTGTTAAATTTCTTATCTTTCCTCCTCTACCTTTCCAATAGCAATGTACTACTCCAACACGTAACTAACAGACCTAGGTCCTGTTGGAGAAAAAGCAAATGCACTTGAAACCACTGAAAGATCCCCTCCGTTGAATGATGGTTCATAGTGGTGGTGGAAGCTCACAGTCGCAATGGCGATGACTTAAGGTAGTGGTGTCTTTGGCTAAAAACTTTTAATTTTCCCTCTTTTCTTTGAATTTGACTACACTTGAGCCTATTTATTCTATTTGTGGACCAAATTCTTACGACTTCCAAATTCATATTATTCGTCAGCTTTCACCACCTTAACTAGTATTGATACCAATTTAAATAAATAGCCATAACTACAACTGACTCGTACTAAAAAGGAAGACTTCTACAAAATCTATAACAATCATGATTAGAATTATACACAATCTAGAACATGAGTTCTATATAATTTAGAACATTTTGTTTCTCAATTAACTCTAAGTGGATGTTCGAGCTATTTCTCATTTTCTTTTCTTTTTTTCTTTTTTAAATGAGATGTTCAAATACGTAAATGAATTTTACAGGTTTAGTCACTGCTAGTTCTTATTAATTTCAACCCTAGTTCTTGCTAATTACCTGAAAGGTTTCTATTAATCGTTCTTTTTGTGTAGGATATTCTAGATACTTCTTTTTCTGCAGGATGCGCAAGTGAATTTTAGAGGATGTGGATGTTAAGCAACTATCGTGGACATTCTTCTTCTTTTCTTACAAGATGTGCAAGTGAATTTTGGAGGAAATGGATGTTAAGCAAATGTCCCGGACATTCACACAAATATTGGAGGGAGGATGGCTTTTTAGGATGTTCAAATAATTAAGTGAACTTTGTAGCTGTAACCTTGTTTCTTATTAATTAGAGCCCCAATTTTTACTAATTGATTAAACAATTTTTATTATTCACTGAAATTAAACGTGAGAGCATTGGAGTTGAATGTGTCAAGAACACCAACCTCAACTTCAAATGTAAATATAAAATTGTATCCTTCTTTCATTTTTATTAAAAAACTTTATTTCTAAGTGAAAGTCTTAACAACTTATGGAGGGTAGAATAGATGGTGATGGGTGTATTGGATGGTGTAATAGATGGTGATGGGTGTATTAGATGGTCGTTTCGTGATGTGAAAGTTACTTGTTAAAAAATACGATGTAAAGGGTTGGTGTGGCCTAGACCAGCTGCTATCCTAGATGATTTTGACAACTTAAATGCCCCTGAGTTAGGGTTTCTTGAGAGGGTAGAATAGATGGTGATGGAATGTATTGTTAAGTCATCTTTTGATGTGAAAGTTACGTGTTCAAAATTTTGATGTAAAAGGCTGGTGTGGCCTAGAGCAGCTGGCATCCTAGATGATTTTGACAACTTAAAAGCCCCTGAGTTAACGTTTCTTGAAGGATACTTCTAATCTAGTTGTTTTTTTCTATTAAGTAGTGAACGATACTTCTAATCTAGTTGTTTTTTTCTATTAAGTAGTGTCAAATGAATTTTATTTTTATTTTTAAATAGTGTCAAATGAATTTTATGTTTTTGACTATAAAGTGCCCTTCAATTAATTTTATTTGCCGCAACTCATTTGGGGAAGTTGTTTTTGACTATATTTACAAATTTCATGTTTTTTACTATTAAATAGTGTAAAATTATAGTTATATAATGTTGTAGTTACCACTCATAAAAATACGTGGAAAAAGTTATAATGAACATGTGAGAATGCACATGAATATTGACAATAATAATACCAAATCTAAATGCATACATTATGAATAAAATATCTCAAAAATAAATATATTATATATATATATATATATATAGCTATATATATATACTATATTTTAAATGCATGCATACCTTATCCAAAAAAATATCCCAAAAAAACATAAAATTTAAATGCAGGAATACTTTAGTTTGTATGTTCCAAAAGACATCAAAAAATATATATATTTAAATGCATTAATTCATAAATTACATAACCGTTTAGAGTTTTTGAAATTAAATATTTAAGTTTGACTATTCAAATTTTAAAGATAATTAAAAATCAAATTTTAGATTTTAAAATCAATTGAGAATTTAATTTCTGAGAAAATAAAATTAATATTTTTTAAAGTGAATAAATGATACCATTGTCGGCCCAATAAATGATACTATTATGCCACTGAGCCAATCGTACATGTAGTAATTGATGTTATATGTGACTAGTTGATTTAAAACCGAGGAAAGGGAGAATTCACTAAGCGGAAGCAATCTGCAATATGTAATGAATCGAGCATGAGAAATATTTGTTCAAATTTATAGATTTCGAGATGACATGACAGTGTACCAATTTGCAACCGCAAGCGCAACTGATGGACGTGTCAGGCGAAACCATGACAGTGATGATGTTTCTCAGCGGCACTCCATTTCGAACGTCATCTCAAAATGTATTAGACGAGATCACGGAGATTACTGGGATTTAGAAACTGTTTGGGATGGTGAGGATATACGCCACTTACGTGACATTAGATCGGACGATTGGGAACGTTATCATAAGGATTATAATGGTGAGAGGAATGTCATGTCTGCAATGACGGAAAACGTTAATATTGTTTTGACGCGAACTATACTGTATTGGAGCCGTCCCGATGGAAATGTGTGGAGCCTTCAAATTGTATGAAGTGGCAGTTTTGCAGATTCTCAACGGATGCTGCAACAGCTGAATAGCAATTGCTGTTCTATGCAATTGATAGGTCAATCTTTTGATCATCATCCTCACCTTAAGCAGCAATATATTGCCTGCCATGGTGACAATCCCATGGCGGCTGCAATCGCAGTTTCCTCCCACTTACCGAATGTGGAGATGGGAGAGGGATTGTTACGTGCCATTTGTCATGATAGGATTCCCATCGGGCAAGCTGCAAAGAAATTTCCGTGCAATCATATTTTTCATGAAATATGCACCTTCCAGTGGTTTTACTTACATTTCCGTTATGTAGGAATGAGTTTCAGTAGCTCAGTCTAGTTTCACAAAGTTGTGGGTCCTTTCAACGAAGAAAATCCTAGTAATTCACCTATTCGCCTTGACTGCGTTGGAACAATCTCCTAGAGAATACATATCTTGCTGCGGTTATTATTGCCCAAGACAAACAACGTCAAACTGAAGCAAAGGGATCTCCAGATACAGGACAGGTTGAATATGTGAATAAGACAAGTTCTACCCTAATGGCCATCAATCATCTCATTCAATAAATTTACCAAAAAGATGAAGTTTGTTTGCATGTTACTTCAATCCCTTTTTATATATCTAAATTTAGTGAAATAATAAATTATAGTTATAATATATGCCCACGTTTATCAATGAATCTTCATGGGCTAGGCCCATTGTCGTTGGGATTAGTAGACGAGAATATATGTGACGAACTACACAACACTAAATCACCTTTCCAACTTTATTTACACCTCCAGCAAATCCTTTCCAAATCTGTCCTCGTATGATGGCAGCATGTGTTATAGTGTAGTTTCTAGGTTCCATACACTTTAAATCTTACTTGAAGTTATGATGTGTAGCTTTGTTACGTGAATGTCAAATAAATGATTATTAAATTTGAATGGTCATCATTATTGACCCCAAATGGCAAGGTTTATCTCACGCATTAGGTTTTTCCTTGGATATTTTGATCACAAGTGGCCTTCGTATTCTAGCTCTTGTGTTTCTTGATCGCACTTTAACTCCAAATATCAGTCGGTTGATATGGATGCAGAGCACCCATTTCTATAAACTAGAGTTTATATCAAATTTGGTCGAGAACAATTTAAATTGGACTCTAATAAACCAAATAACAATATTAAAGATAAATTTTATTTCTTTTGATAAAAACAACCAAGGACAATGAAACTTCTTCGTTTTTTGCAACTTGTAAATTAGCGTTAACTTCAATGGTTTCAACGTCTGTAATCTCCTCTCTTAAAAAGCTTTTACCTACCAGCTTCAGTTTTGCTTTTATCTTTGATTTTCCGTTGAACATATCTGGGACTAACTCGAGATGGGTGTTGATTTGTTGGTTGCTATAAGCACAAATCAACAAAATTGAGAAAGACACCCCCGGTATACATTGGTGTAGATTGCACGCTTTATTTTCTACAACCTCACCTTTTTTGGAATGTAATTTATAGTTTTTATATTCTCAAACATCCATATACAATCATGTAAGCCTATGTATGCTTAACCATATTATCATCTTCATAACTTTTGAAAAACACACATTCTCCTTTTTTATATACACATTTTTTTTAATGTACTCGTGTTCAAACACTCCCCTTTTTTGGAAAGCTAAACATTTCCATGGATAAAACTTTTTTGAAATCTCGGTATCTTCAATCATTTATTTATCTTCTTTCTCCAACAACCTTATTCTCCCATTTTCTTTGTTGCATTTCTTCACATTGTTTTACCGTGGATTTAATATTTTTTTTCTTGGGTTATCCATTTCAACTTTGTAATTTTAGATTTCCCTATAGAAAAATAACCAAATTTATTTACTTTTTAATATTTCTTAAATTTTTACATTAAAAAATAAGTTTGTTTTTTGAAAAATTTGATTTTTCAATCTCTTTTAATACTTGGTAGATTTAAAATTAAAATAAACCTATATTACCTTGTAAGCCATATCCATAAATCAATAACATTTATTCCACAATATAAATTGAACTCACTAATTTCTCTTTGACTTCCAACAAGTCACTCTATTAAATTATTCATATTATGATTTTCTATAACCAAATACTTTACCTACTAGTTAAAAAAAATGCACCTCTTATATGCAATGTTCCTCCAATCAAACTTCTCACAAACTAATTCAACAATAAAATCTTTAAAATAAATCCAGGGTTCCGCAATAGTGGTTTTCCTCTCATCACCATATTTAAGATTTGCTGTGATATCATTCTAGTGTAGTTGACTGAGGTCTGTAGCATTATTTTTAAAAGTGTATTAACATTATTTTCTTTTAAAATTATTCAAATTCAAACAACATATAAAACAATTTCCAATTTTGAGAATCCAATAACAATAATACTTCCTAATATTAAATCTAATAAAAATGTAAATGTACAACAAATAATTTAAAAACATATGTACAAAACATGCATACAATCGTTGATCCCTCTCTCAAAATGAAAGAACTAGAACATTACATTCCCATGACAACTCGCGCTCTATCACACTAAGAAACCAATAGGCACGTAGGACACATGATTGGTGTTTAACCATTTTTCAATGCCCTCGTGCATGAACACAGTGAAAGGAATACACTTAAGTCATTCGTTAGATTCTTTAACTAGCATTACTTTATTTGATTTATAATCTTTGTACCTTTCGCAATGTTTAAAATACGAGAATAATATCTTTTGATTTATATAATATACCATTTTTTTCGAATATTATTAGATAAGATTTATAGTCTTATTGATCTCTTCACATGTCCTATGCTATGTTTCCTGTTTTTTTTTCAAAACTTTAGGTTAAGCTAACCCATTACACCACTATTACAACGGATGTCGTTCATAACGTTGGGTTCACTTGTTCAATTCAGTTGTCATTGGCTTAAGCTATTATAATGAATGACATCCATAACTTCCAACTTAGATACACGTGAACTTGAATTAATGCTAACTTGAAACTCGAAAGTTAGTATATGAGGAAACATGGAAACTTTGCGTTAAACTATTATAATGAATGACAACCATAACATTCAACTTAGAGGCTATTATAATGAATGACATCTATAACTTCCAACTTAGATACATCATACATGTGAATTTGAATTACTGCTAATTTGAAAGTCGAAAGTTAGTTTATTATGAAACATTAAATGTTTTTCAGTGATTTTTGCAAATATAAATAAAGTATATTTTTTTTACTAAATATATTTAGATTTAAATTTAACAAAATTTCATAATTTAATGAAAGATCCATGTTGTAATGTGTTGTGGGAGGCTCTATGCAAATAAGATGATAATAATGAAGCTAAAAACTAATATAGTATGACCTTATCTCATTAGGATCGACACTCATATTTCACTCTACCAAATTCGATAAATGTTTCCCATTGAGCTTTCGACTTTTTCTGTTTACGACCTCTAGCCTAATTAGTGCACTAGCTAATGGGCACAATTTAGTGATTTTGATAGAGAATTCAATTAATCAAAGGTGATTTTGGTTGTATATTTTTCCATTTAGGAATAAAATCTCATGATCACCTTATATGATCATGATTGTTTGTCTACATTTATGAGAAACTAACATAATTTTTTTTTTGTAGTTTTTGTGGACATAAATATAGATATAAATAATTCTCTCTCTATATTGTATAAGCTCTTGATTTCCTGCAAGGTATTTTGGAAGGGGTATTGGTTATGAATGTTTGGAACCACCTCCAAGGTATATAGTTTTGCTCATCCACTCCCTATTTTTGTTTTTATACTCATAGGCTTATTATATCATTCTATTCACCTAGCTTGCAGTTTAAATTTAATTTATTATATCATTTTTTTATCCTTACTTGCAGTCAATCCTATGTGTGATTTACATATTACAATGAATAGCCCCAATGGGGTGCACCCTTGCTTAATACATATTAGGTTATTATTACTCATGGCATGAATTATGGTATTACGTCTAGAGGTGCCCCTCAAATGCTTCGTAGTGTAAAAATATATTATTGGATGTTGATATCCATGCGGACATGTCATAATTAAGCTTTGACAGCCATGTATTGAATTTCCGATAGACGTTTGTTTATAGGGTACCTCACAGTTCTGAATGTCACTTGTTTAGTTCAGCCTCAGAATATTAAGAGCCCAATCCTTTATCGCCACGTCCCCCTCCTTCACATGGGATGCATGTGATCACACTGACATGCTTAGATGGCTGGGATGCAAGGATGAAAATTAAGGGCATTGATCTCCCCACACAAAACCTTAATCCCTTGTACCTTCATCATTGTTTCTCCCTTTCCTCTTTTCATTCTTCATTTGATTTTGAATTTTTGTTGCAACGTTTTTCCTTCGACCATTACCATGTACCAACCCTCATCTTAGTGTATAGGCATCATGGAGGCATGGCTCAACTCCGCAAACTCTCACATTTGTCTTTGGCCAGGCTTTATCGATAAAAATCAGACTTGAATTGAAAAAGGAGTTACAACTCACAGGTGAGTACTGCACCTAAAGACTGCACTCAAAACAAAGAGAACTCTCTCAATTCACTCTCTTATTCATGAATGAAAGATTACATCATTAAGTACAACAGGAAGTTGCAACCAAACTCCTAAACTCTAGGAACAAATCCTAAACTAAGGAGATATGTTACAACTTGTGTAACCATTTCTCCATTAATACAAATAATATTAATTATTTTCAACTCCCCCCCTTAATGGAGAAAGGGATTATTTTGAATTCCAAGCATCCCTCTAAACAATTCAAATTTTACATGCCCAAGAGTCTTAGTAAAAATATCAGCCATGTTATCACAAGTTTTACAATATTCAACACATATCTCTTTTGACTGTAGTTTCTCTTGAACAAAATGAATCTGAGTATCGATATGCTTGGTATTTTTATGAAACACTAGATTGTATGCAAGCTTGATGGTACTATGGTTATCGGTTTTGATAATAGTTGACTCTTTCTGCTCTTCTCCTGCATCGTTGAGGATTCTTCTCAACCAGATAGCTTCACATGTGGCTGCACACAATGCTTGGTACTCAGCTTCACATGAAGATAGAGCTACAGTGCTATGCTTTTTTCTACTCCATGCTCTGACCCTGGATCCAATGCTGAATGCGTAACGTGTGATAGATCTTCGATCATCCAAGTTACCTGCCCAATCGGAATCTGAAAAACCTGCTAGAATAACATCATAAGTGTTAGTGTACAAAATGTCATAATTACTAGTACCACTAAGATACCTCAACACACTTTTTGCTGCAACCCAGTGACTTTCGAGTGGTTTTGACATGAACTGGCTCAACACACTAACAGAATATGCCAAATCTGGTCTAGTTGTAGTCAGATATATCAAACTACCAACTAGTTGTATGTACATAATGGCATCCACTTCTTTAGTACCATCGTCACTGCTCAACTTTAAATTCTACTGTAATGGTGTTGCTGTTGATCTGCACTGCTCCATTCTGAACCTTTCCAGCAAGCTTCTGGCATACTTCCCTTGGGTAAGAAAAGTTTGTCCAGAATCTTTCCATACCTCCAATCCCATGAAATAATGAAGGTTTCCGAGATCTTTCATCTCAAACACTTGTGACATCTGCTGTTTGATTTCTTTGACCAGATTGTTAGCATTCCCTGTTATGATCATATCATCTACATACAAAGAAATCAAAATAATTTTCCTTTGTTTATTAAACTTGGTATACAGATTTGGATCATTCAAGCTCCTATGAAAGCCATGTTGTACAAAAAATGAGTCAATTTTATCATACCACGACCTGGGTGCTTGTTTTAAACCATAAAGTGCCTTTTTCAATTTACACACAAGATGTTCCTGCCCCTTTTTCACAAAACCTTCAGGCTGTACTAAATAAATTTCTTCCTTCAAGTCACCATTTAGAAATGCATATTTAACATCTAGCTGGTGTAGATGCCATTTGTGTTTTGTTGCTAAGGAAATTAGCATTCTAATGGTGTTTAATTTGGCTACAGGAGCAAAGGTGTCATCGAAATCTATTCCTTCTTGCTGTGAGTAACCCTTTGCTACCAGTCTAGCTTTAAGTTTCTCTATACTCCCATCTGCATTTATTTTTGGTTTATACAGCCATTTGCATCTTATGGGGGTTTTACCTTCAGGCAATTCAACCAAATCCCAAGTATGGTTTCTATTTATTGATTCTATCTCCTCATACATTGCAACCCTCCATGCATCATATTTACTTGCTTCCTCATAATTTGCAGGTTCTACAATATTTACAATCTCTCACATTAATGCATAATCTTTCAGTCTAGAAGATAATCGAGTCTTCCTACCTGATCTCCTCGGTAGGGGACTTACCTCAATTCTGTCTATTTCAGCCTTTTCTGGGCTTGCATCATTACCTGTTACTTCTTCTTCTTGTTTCTGCTCCTGCTCTTCATCTTCCTCACTGTTTTCTTTCATTAGCAATGGAATGTGCCAATCACTGTTAGATTCATCCTTTGCTTCTTCAACCTGTTCATGAAATATGACATCTCTACTTGCAAAAACCTTGTGAGTCACAGGATTAAATAACTTATATGCCTTAAACTCAGTGCCATATCCAGCCAATATGCATTTCAAGGCTTTGGGATCTAACTTATTCCTATTTGCTTTAGGTATATGAGCATAAGATTTTGACCCAAATATTCTTAAATGACTCACTACTGGTTTGAATCCAAACAATGCTTCAAAAGGGGTTTTGAAGCCTAGACATCTAGTTGGACTCCTATTCTTTAAATACACAGCAGTGTTAATAGCTTCTGCCCAAAGACCATTTGATAGACCCTTACCTTGAAGCATGCTCCTTGTGCACTTCACAAGAGTTCCGTTCTTCCATTCTACCACTCCATTCTGCTGTGGAGTGTGAGGCACTATAAACTGTTGCACAATCCCATGATGCTTGTATAAATTCATGAACTCTCCCAACCTGTATTCTCCCCCTTGATTTAAGCGGAGAGTTTTTATCCTTTTTCATGTCTGGTTTTCTATCATGGATTTAAACTCTTTAAAATACTGAAAGGCTTGACTCTTTTTACTCAGAAAGTATATCCATGAAAATCTAGTGCAATCATCTGTAAATAAGATAAATTAATATGCTCCTCATAATGACCTAGTTTGCATAGGTCTGCAGATGTCTGTATGCACCAGTTCTAAAATATCTCTTTCCTTTCTATTAACATGTAAAGGGAACTCTTCTCTATGCATTTTCCCTAATGCACATCCATCACAATCCAGTTTAAAATTATGGAAAACAGGGAGTCCATCAACCATACCTTTTATCTAAAGTAGGATGAGGTCTTGCAGATTAAGATAGACGAATCTCTGATGCCAGAGATCTTCGGGTGTCAATCCAGCTACATCCATTGCTTGCTCTAGCATACTCTTCACATCTAGTTTGTACAGGTTCCCCACGCACACTCATGTTGCAACTGTTTCCATCTGGCTCTCCTTAATGACATAGTTAGTCTTAAAGAATTGAACTTGCATGTCCTAATCAGTAATCACTGAGACAAATAGCAAAGTTTTCTTAATTCCTGGAACATACAATACATTTTTAAGATGTCTAATGTCACCGCTAGGTAACTTTACAGGAATG
Organism: Pinus taeda; assembly: GCA_000404065.3. Classification (NCBI taxonomy): domain Eukaryota; kingdom Viridiplantae; phylum Streptophyta; class Pinopsida; order Pinales; family Pinaceae; genus Pinus; species Pinus taeda. The sequence continues at coordinate 166,463 of APFE030756138.1, forward strand.
TCACCATATCCTTTGATCTCATATCCATTATCATCTCCTAAATAGATTTTCGACCCACGTGAAGTTTCTTCAAGAAATTCAAACCAGTCCTTCTTACCAGTCATATGTGAGGATGCACCAGAATCGACATACCATATGTCGTCCTCATCTGCTTTTGAAGCTGAAAGAGCACAATCGACTATAAATAGTCGAAGTTCATGGCTATGGTCCTCTTCTTCCTCAACAAAGTAACCCTTATGTTTTCTCTGTTTGTTTTTTCCTTCATCTTCCTGCCTCTTATAACAATCTTTAATCTGATGACCAGGTTTTCCATAGTAAAAACATTTTTTGTTGGGAAAATTATTAGCAGACATACCTTTAAACGGTCTCTTCTGAAATGTGTTGGAACCTTTCTGTTGCTGCTGCTGCGGTTGCTGATGCTGCTTCCCTCTATACTGTCTCCTTTTTGCCATCAGAGTAAGGTCATTGCTCTTTGATTTCAACTTTTGTTGCCTCTCTTCTTCCTGTAGCAGAATCCATGACAGCTCTTCAAACACAGGGGCTTTATCCCTTGCTGACAGCCCTAAGATGAACACCTGGTATTCATCAGTCATTCCATTCAACGTGATCGTGACCAGATCTGAATCGGAAGCTTTCTCTCTGATATCTCCCAATCTGTCCTTCAGGTCTTTGACTCTAGCAATGAATCCAGCAACGGACTCATTCTCCTCCATCTTCAATGCAAACACCTTGCCTTTAACTGACAAGACACGGTTTGTATTCTGTGTCTGGTATAGGTTTTTGAGTGTCGTCCAAATGTTAGTGGTCGATTTACAGTCTCTAATATGTGGGATAACATTTTCCTTGACGGACATCTTCAATATGACCTTCGCTTTTGTCTCCCTTTTATCCCAATCTGGCTCTTCTACAGCTGATCCTGGTCTCAGCTCATTTCTTATAACGATCGACCACGCATTTGCACTTTCAAGTAAAGTCTGCATCTTGAATTTCGAATGGTGAAATTCGATCCATCGAGTTTGCCAGACTCGTGGAGATATGATTCTATACTCTTATTCATATTAGACTGATGAAATTTTTGATCCTCTGATGAATAAGTCTATCCAACTGAACACTAAAAAAAAATCACCACATACCATATCCGAACCTTTGTTTTGCTAAAAAAAAAAATTGTACCTTCAATGAGCCACCACCGAGCAAGTTCGATCTTCTACCACCGAACATATCAGGAACTCCAATAAGCTACCACCGGGCATATCTGATCTGCTACCACCGAACAGATTAGGAACTTCTAATGCACCACCACCGGGCAAATCCGATCTGCTGCCACCAAACAGATCAAGAGCTCTAATGCGCCACCACCGGACAAATCTGATTTTCTACCACCAAACAGATCTGAAATTTCAAAGTGCCACCACCGAGTAAGGCCGATCCCCAAAAATTTCAGATTTTCCAAAGAGAAAGAGGCTGGCACTTCTTGACGGCGAAAATCCCGCGGCAAAAACAAAATCGATGCGTCTTATGAAATTGGCACAATTAAGCATTACTTTCCTGTGCCAATAGCAATTCCTGGCTCACTGGCGCAATTATCACTCTCAAACCCATGCCAAATGGCGCGACTGTTCATTAAAAAACCATGCCAACCCTTATTTCCGCTCAAAAATGGCGTGATTGTTTGAGACAAAACCATGCCAACGCTTTCTTGCGCTCAGAGATGATCAGTCATCTGAGACCTCTGCTTCAGGTGTTACTGCAGTCCACCTAATTCTACGAAGCTTCTATATTCACCACCGCCACTACAGTTCTGTACAAAGATGCATCCTAAAAAAAATAAGGTTGTCCCTACTTTGAGCTCTGATACCAAGATAAAAATCAGACTTGAATTGAAAAAGGAGTTACAGCTCACAGGTGAGTACTGCACCTTGAGACTGCACTGAAAACAAAGAGAACTGTCTTCGTTTACTCTCCTATTCATGAATGAAAGATTACATCATTAAGTACAACAAGAAGTTGCAACCAAACTCCTAAAATATAGGAACAAATCCTAAACTAAGGAGATACGTTACAACTTGTGTAACCATTTCTCCATTAATACAAAACAATATTAATTATTTTCAACTTTTACAAGTACAAAGTTTTCTTATGGCAGAGCGCAACTTTGTTTTACTTTAAACTGATCTTACATACAATTATGGTGTCTCTACTCGCTAAATTTCCTTAGACTCTATAGTTTGTTTTCCTTTAGCGTTATCTCTTCTGGTGCTAATGCTCGCCTTCAAGTAATATTTTTTCTTTTACGACATTCACATGTTCCTTAGCTTATTTATTTCTTTTATTTGCAGGGATGGACTTATATGCAATTTATATGTGTAGTAATAATGTTTTCCCCTCTTTCTCGATAGGGAGTAACAAAGGTCAAATTAATGGGTTCAGCGGTTCTAGATCCAATTGTGAATATAAGGTAAGTGTCTAGTATTTTTTTTACCTTCCTTTTAATTCTTATTTTTGCAATGGGTTGTTTTAATGTTCTTCTTATGGAAAATGACCCATCAGTAGGTTATCCTGGTTGATTTCCTGTAATAAATTTCACATTAGTTAGCCTTTGTACTTTTTGGCTTGTTTTTTTTCTTGATTTCATTTTTCTCCAACCTACTATTGTCCAGTAATATTTTCACAGACAATTAATAATACCTCCTCTCTTTTTGTTGGCACAACAAGAAGTACATGATGCCTTTAACCTGGTCAAGTAAGAATTTTTAATTCGTCTATTTCTGTTATTTCCATGTTAACTCGAACTTGTGCAATAAAGTATTTATACCTTGGTTTCGCTATAATGTAAGTACCAGAATATATTTGGAAAACTCTCTTACCCCTACACAATTGGATACCACTGTAAACATGTAATTTCCATTGCTAGTTTTTCGAGGCCAATTTCATTTCGCTCTCAGTAGCTTGATTCAGACCCATTTTCCTGCTAAGAAATTCATTGACAACCAACGTTACTGTCTACTTCTTCATTGCATACCCTATGGGACATAGGCATTAATTTGTTGTAGTTACTAGTTTAACATGTAAATTTATTTGGAAAAACTTGGTTATGGGACTTATATTAGGAAATACTGTTTTGTAATGTAGCTATTGTGAGGCTCTATACTTATCAATGACTGTATGTTTTAATATGTGTATGTAATTATGTTTTTGTCCCTTCCTTGGTTTTATAGAACTGAAATCTGTATGTGGATAGTTGCCCATATTTGAAAGCATATATACATAGGAATTTCATTTCATGTTATGTATTAGTTGGATTGAACTTCAATATTAGTGACATTATAATTTTTGGAATGTGACATGGATCAATTTTTCTTTCACTTTTCAATTATGTGTAAGGAAAAACATAGTAACTATTATCATGCATGTGCTCTGGGATACTCTCTTTTTTTCTTCGGTTTCCATACAAAAGTTGTTGTTGATGTTTTATTACAGGAATACGAAATCAATGTTTTAGATATATTGAGCCCTATTGAGTAATTTATAATTAAGTGAATTTTGTATTTATAGGTAGTCTAATGGATAATGTTAATTCAATGCTTTCTCACTAAACTTTTTTATTTTTAGAGTCAGCTTGCGCTCTAAAATCTTAACAACAAGCTCTTCAAATCACTTCCTCTTGGTTTATTTCATAGTTACTTCATCGTTACCCTTCTCAGCTCACTTGATTATTACCTACTATAAATAATTTCCTTACGTGAACTCCTCGAGCCATTGTCTCTTATACCTACAAAGACCTTGCATGGACAATTTTCCCACCTTTTTATTCTATCGTCGGAATATTTACTGTAAGAAAACCATAACCCTATAGGCATTGGATCCTACCCTGAAAAAACTCAATTACAATCATGCATTGCAATCTTAACTTTAATTTCCCTCAGTTTCCTTTAACCTATCGTATGAAAGAGACTAGTGAACTCCATATTCCACCTTAATAAAAAATAATTTCTAATAATGGCTTGCATGCATAGTAATGAATGAGTAAGAATACAAACAAAATTTATAATGACTATAGCATGATCGTTCAAGCATAACTAAAAATTATAATAATATAGTACGTATGATTATCAACGACCTCTATTGATCCCTTTAGTAGGTATCTTATGGCTTTTCTTCCATAACAGATTTTTCCTTCAGCGACGTCCCGCTTTTGTGGTTCTAAAATTCCACTTGTCTAGGCTTTTCCTTTAAAGATCGCTTTTCTCTTTCGTCGTTCTTTATTCTTGTTCATGCTTAGCATCTTTCCCCAACTAAGAGATATAATGATTTTTCCCTCCCATCCATTAAATCTTGTCTAGAAGTTTTTATCATAGATGATTTATCTCAATCTCATCCACTTTGGGAAGAATCTCTTACTCAAGTGCCTCATTCCCAAGTAATTTGACCCTTCTCTATTTATTAATAAAATTACTTATTACATAATAATTTAAATGTATTTATTTCATTAGCAAATCATGAATTTTCCACCTTTCACTTTAACATAACTTAGTATGAACAAAGAAAACAACATTACAGAAACATAGGAGTATTACATTCTCCCCCTCTTTTATCTCACATCATCCCCAATGTTTATTTTCTAGTTACGTCCTTCTTGAATAGTATTGGATAATTATTTTGAATCTCATATTCCTTCTCCCATGTGGCCTATTCGAGAGTAAAATGACTCCATTACACTTTAACCTGAACGATGGCTAGATTTCAGAGCTAGATCTATTTTTTGTTTAGGGTCTATAGAGGTTCTGCCAGACAACCTCCTTAGGGTTCCATGAGTAGCATTTTCTAATCAATTATGTGAGAGATGTCATGTACATATTTTTTAAGAAAAGATACATGAAAATGATTATGAACTTTAATATGACTGGGTAATGCTAACTAATAAGATATTGGTCCAAATCTGTCGAAAATTCAGAACTACCCACAAAATTGTGGTACTAATTTTTTACAGCTTCTCATCGTGAAGGTACTTTTCTTTGGCTTCACTCTCAAATAGACATGATCTCCAACTTTGAATTCCATGTGTGTCCTTTTTTTATCAACATATTTTTTCTGCCCATCTTGTGCAATTCTTATGTTTTGTTGAATCCTTTATACTATTTGCCCCATTTCCTGCAAAACATCTAGTCCAAGTATCAATTTGTCCTCTGAATATCTCCAACTGAGAGGTGTATGCCATACATGGAATTAGGAGTTTGAATCAATGCGGGGAAATGGATATTTATTTTAATGGTTAACATGTTTACTTGTCGATAATCGATGCACATCCTAAATGTGCCATCCTTCTTCTTGACAAATAGCATGGTAGCTCTCCATGGTGATACACTGGGCCTAATATAGCCTTAGTCCAATAGTTCTTATAGCTACATTTCTAGCTCCAATAATTTAGGTGGACTCGTTCAGTAAGGGGTTGTAGACACTAGGGCTACACCAAGTACCAAATCAATGGAAAAGTCTATATCTCTGCCGGGGGGTGGGGGGGGTTAATCTTGGAATTTCCTCTAGAAGACATCACAAAACTCCTTAATAACTAGAATGGTGTCTACTTTTGATTCTTCTCCTTGTTTTCACTTGCTTCTACATGAACCATAAACAATTAACACCCCTTCGGTGCACTCTTTTTCATTTGTAAGGTTGAGATTTGTTTGATTGATATGGAATTTGATATGCCTTTGATTATTTAAGCTTTTCCTTGCTCATTCACATAGCTCAATATTTTTTCGAAACAATTTATAATGGCCCCTTGTTTTTCCAACCAGTACATGCCTATTAGTGCATCATATGATCCTAGGGGAAGTATATTTAGTTTCATTGTTGTAAGATTCCCATTTAAATAAAGATGACATTGCTTTGACTTGGTTGGTTACCCTTCTCTTGGTGCTAGTTGCTAACTATACCAACCAGGAAGTTTTATATTTTTCAGTTTTAAGTTTTCATTTTTCTACCACTTGTGGCCAATTGTAACTTAAAATAGTTCATGGATCAATTAATATAGAAACAATTTAGTTCAAAATACTATTCAATCTGTAGAAATTCTGACTATAGGTTAAACTGATTATGCAATGTACTAAAGCAAAATACTTAATCTACTTCTACAATCAAACATGAGGAAGCTTAATCGATTTTGAGCAAGATCAAATAGAACACATATAACAAAGTAGAAGAATCAATCACATATGAAACACAAAAGAATACTCTGGGGAAAGCCTCAGCTAAAGACCTTGCTATCTGTATTATCATACAAGTGGAAATATCTCAGGATTACATAAGGCTTTAACTCACAAGCTTTCCTGATCTCATTATAATCCCTCACTATTGCTCATAGACAAAATAGATAACACATATGCCTTCCTTGAGTCCTCCAAGCCTCCTATTTCCTTGCACAGTTTCTCCTCGGTCCTCAAGCTACCACCTATGTGATTCTCACCTCACACACTGCTCTGACCTCTGTAGTAACTGTGCAATCCTGAAGGGATGAATTCCCTCTCCATAGATGAGTTTCCTTTAAAGGAAAATTCATCCAACTGATAGTACAATGTCCTTGTCTTTAATCTCAACTAGGTCTCTGTCTAAACTGACATGCATGAGTTATTTATGAGATAATATTCAGTTATCTGGAGAACACTAGTTGCATGCATGCATGGATTAACTAACTGAACTCACAATCAGTTCCACAAACTGTTTGGAACTAATCTAACTGGACTTAACTCTCATCCTTATCTCCTTAATTAAGGGATAACTTCCTCAATCAAAGGGATAACTATTTCATGTCTTCACAAAGACTTCATGTTCGATTTTCTCCAACTAATTAACTCAAGATGAATTAATTAACTATTTTTCAAATAGCTAGTGTGACTAAATTCGAATTTTAATTCTCAATTTTGATTCAAGGACAAATCAAAATTGGAATATGTCCTAAAATTCTATCCATAGCAATGCTATTTTTACCATTTCTATTTTTATCATTTCTTGATGCTATTTTCAACAGAGTTGGAGTATATCCTAAAATTCTATTTATAGAAATGTTATTTTTAGCATTTCTATTTTTATCATTTCTTGTTGCTATTTTCAAAACTCCCTCTCAACAAGAAAGGAATTCAACTCGATCTCGATCCTGAACCTTTGGAATGTTCTGTATGCAACACTTCTCACTAGTGTTGTTCTTGCTCAAGCAACTCAAAAAAAAAAATATCCAACCTGAATCAAAATGATGCCTCATCATCAAATTCTCTGACTATTATTGCCTCTATCAACTGAAAAATCTGCACCTCTATGCTCTTTAGTATCTGACTACTTTAGACTCTGTCACTTTGATCTCTAACTACATCAATCACACTGACTCCTACTGTTGCATCTGTGTTGCTACTGGTCCTATCTCCTAACATACATCCGCACTGCACCTCCTCTCATCATGTTGCATCATGCTGCCCACTGCAATTTAGTTACTGAAAAGTAAGTAACTGATCTCCCAACTAACCTCCCTATTGGGATAGAAACACACTCTGATGCTGAAGCTTCCTCTACTGCTCCATCTGCATCTGTCTCTACCCACTCAGCCATTCCTGCTATTCCTCATCAGGGCTCCCGTAGTAAGGTCTAATCAAAGAGGTTGGGTAGCTCAAGGATCCTGCCCCTATGTTAGCATTCTTGAGACTATCGCTTCACATCGCCCCACCTCACATCTGGAGGTATGGCTGCATGTGATCCCTCTGCCCACTTGGCTCAAAATTTCACCCTACTGGAGGTCTCTGCATGACTGGATGCCTCCACTTGATCTCCTCTCGACTTCTCCAGTTGTGGTTGCTCCAAAACCTCCTGAAGCTGCTTCACCAATTGTGGATCCTCCACAATTGTCTGAGACTTCTTCTGAGGCTCCATGTTGAGAGGTAATGTACTTTCCCTCTCAACCACCAAGCCTCTAATAGTTTCCTTGCTCCTCAAGGCTTTGCATGCATTTTGAACCTCAAGACCATACAAGTTCTTGAATCGTGAACCGATCTGCTTCACCTGTCTCGTGGTGATGTGTCTAAGGAAAACTTTTCCCCTACTAAAGACAACATCATATGCTTTGTCCTCCAACTTTGCGATCAATACCAAGTTCTTCTTTAGTCCAGGCACATACTTCATATCAATCAAGGTAATGAGAGCTCCATGCTCCGTCTAAAGAGAAATTGTGCCTACTGCTTAAACACTATACTTTTCATCATTACCCATATCTATGCGCATTTGGAGGTCTTTCTCCTCCAAGGTACTCAACAAACTCTTATCGCCAGTCATGTGGAATGAGGCTCCTCTGTCAGGAAACCAACCACAACCCATCATCAATGAAACCATGCATGCGATGAGGGTAAAATCCAATTCGAACAAAGAGGCTAGAGCCTCACCTTCAAATCCTTCCAAGGATCCCTTCTTGGATTTCCTCAATGGACAATTAGTTGCATAATGGCCCAACTCATGATAATTAAAGCTTCTCACTTTAGATTTGTCAATCTTCTTCCCACCATGGGAAGAACTTGATTTGGAATGAGAATCCTTCTCCTTCCCTTTCCTTTCCTTACTCACTAAGGCTAGATTTTCTTCATCCTCCTTGGATGAAGAACCATCTCTAGTTCTCCTCCTCATCTCCTCCTACATCAGATCCAGCCATAGTCATTCCCAATTTGGTAGCTTCTCTCTTCCACTCACTAAGTCCTGGTAGCTATGTTAGCTCTTAGGAAGACCGAGGAGAGAAAGACTCACCATGTCATCATCGACTGTCATGATTCCTACACTTCCAAGCTCATCTCTGTAGGTGGTGAGCTTGTTTAGATATGTATAGATCGTGTCGTGCTTTTCACACTTGATTTTCCGAAGCTTTTCCTTTAGCACCAGCTTCCTCAAGTCATTTTTGTTTTGATATAGATCCTTCCATGTCTTCCACATTGAAAACATAGTCTCCTTCCCATGGAAACTCGAGAAAATGTGGTCTCGAACTCCTTCCAGAAGAATCCTCCTCACTCTTGCCACACATTTCTTCCATTCCGCCAATTCTTGGGCATTAGTTGCTACTGGCTTGGGGACTTCTTGATCAGTGAATTCCATCAAACCATTGTCCTCTAATACCGCTTCCATGCGATCCTTCCAAGCTATGTAATTTGAGCTGCCATCTAGGTCATACTCGTGTCTCAAGCCATTGAATGCCATTGGTGAACTTTGAGATGTGATAAGAAATCGATTCTATTCCTACAATCAAGAACTTCAAACTTCGAACTTCTCCCTTCTTTGTATATTGTTCGCTGCTTTGATCACCTTTTCTCTTATACCATGTAGAAATTTCTCTATAGATCAACTAGCTCTCATACCATGTAGAAATTCTCACTGTAGATTAAACTGATTATGCAATGTACTAAAGCAAAATACTTAATTTACTTCTACAATCAAACTTGCGGAAGTTTAATTGATTTTGAGCAAGATCAAATAGAACACATATAATAGAGAAGAAGAATCAATCACACCTGAAACACAAAAGAATACTCTGGGGAAAGCCTCAACTAAAAACCCCGCTATCTGTATTATCATACAAGTTGAAATATCTTAGGATTACACAAAGATTTAGCTCACAAGCTATCAAACTCTTAGTATAATCCCTCACTATTTCTCATAGAAAAAATAAACAACACATATGCCTTCCTCTAGTCCTCCCAGCCTCCTATTTCCTTGCACAGTTTCTCCTGGGTCCTCTAGCTGCCACCTATGTGATTCTCACCTCACAAACTACTCTGACCTCTGTAGTAACTATGCGATCCTGAAGGAATGTATTCCCTCTACATGGATGAGTTTCCTTTATAGGAAAATTCCTCCAACTGATAGTACAATGTCCCTGTATTTAATCTCTACTGGGTCTCTTTCTGAACTGACATGCATGAGTTATTTAAGAGAGAATATTCAGTTATCTGGATAACACTAGTTTCATGCATGAATGCATTAACTAACTAAACTCACAATCAGTTCCACAAAATGTTTGGAACTAATCTAATTGTACTTAACTCAATTAACTGAGCTAACTAATTACAAATCAAATACAACTCATCCTTATCTCCTTAATTAAGGGATAACTTCCTCAATCAAAGGGATAACTGTTGCATGTCTTCACAAAGACTTCATGTTTGAATTTATCCAACTAAATAACTCAAGATGAATTAATTAATTATTTTTCAAATAGCTAGTGAGACTAAATTCAAATTTTAATTCTCAATTTTGATTCAAGGACAAATCAAAATTGGAATATATCCTGAAATGCTATCTATAGAAATGTTATTTTTAACATTTCTATTTTTATCATTTCTTGATGCTATTTTCAATAGATTTGGAGTATATCCTAAAATGCTATTTATAACAATGTTATTTTTAGCATTTCTATTTTTATCATTTCTTGTTGCTATTTTCAACACAATCTCGATCACTGTTGATTGATGTTCTACTTGTCTATCCTCCAAGGTTGCACTTATCCTAGGAATATTTCTAGCAATATCATTCACTGTTGTGGCTTTGTGGACAACTTGGATGTTTTGGATAGATCTCGGATTGTATGGACAATCCCTCAATAAATGAGGCTCACCACACCCACAGAACTTCAATGGTTATTTTTCTTTACCCCCACTATTATTTTTACTTTTCAAATCCATAGGTTTTGATCTAGCTTGAGAGCGTGACGATTTTGACCCCACTAATCTTTTTTACTATTCATATTTACATTCCCCTTCCTAAACATTTTATGTTAATGTTGCTTCCAAATTTTTTTAAGATAGCCAAGTTTCTACCATTTTTCCCCAATTTCGGATTTGACTCTCTCCTTATTCTCCCAAAAATTGGGGCCTTCACCCTTATTCCTAAAATGTTGATAACACAACCTCACCTTTCTTACTGCTTCATCCATTGTCTTAGGATTTTCAAACTCAATCCACCTCTTGTAGAGAGTGGGTGAATAATTCACAAACCATTACACCTTGACCTTTTGTGCTTTAATGTAGGGAGCATAACACAGTAAATTGGTAAACTTTCCACAAATTAGTCCATCGTTAACTATCCCAACCTTAACTCATGGAAGTATTTGGCGCGGTCATCATAATAACATTCATGGAAGATGGCTTTTAACCTGCTTCCAGAAATCCTCCCAAGGTATTGCCTTTTCCTCCAAAATATGCACACTTTTAGCTTCTTCCAACGAGAGATTAGCTTTACCTTGATACTAATAAATGGCTAATCCATATTTAAGTTTCTCTCATATTCATAAAATTGAAAATATTTATTCATATGAAGTAGCCATGCTTCTACATCCTCCTCTTTTTCCCCATCAAAAGAAGGGGCTCTATTTTCCTAAATTTCCCTTATAGTTCTGTTGGTTTCCTTCTATTATGTGTACTTGGATACGTTCTGTCATACTCCCCCCCACTTTTAGATTACTCTGATTCTTTGCCCTTTTAATTTCCTATCAATACTCCATTTTCCATAGATTTTTTGATAGAATTTTTAGTCAGCCCCCGAATCATCCTTTCCTGCTCCTCACTAGCCTTTAACACACGTTGATTGTTTCTCCTTAGATATGCCAATTTTTGCTAAATATTTCTAATAACTTCCATAAATTGAGTAGTTATTTGTGTGGCACTGTTTCCTAATTCAACATACAAGTCTTCACCTTTGGTGATGCCTAGAGCCTCCTCGACCATTCTGCTGTAGGTGTATCCCTTACTTACCTTATAATTTAAACAAAATAAATTCTTAGTTCCTCCTTACATCAAATTTTAAAGTCTACATAATTTTGTTTATTATTTTTTTGGTGGTTCCTTAAGGCCTCAGTTGTGAACTTGGTCTTTGATACCATCTGTCACAATCCAACATCAATTTTTCTTTTTTTTTTCCTTAGTATATATAATATATATATATATATATATTCTCATGATTTCCTACATGATATTGTGGAACGGGTATTGGTTATAAACCTTCCAAACCATCTCCAAGGTTTATAGTTTTGTTCATCCACTCCCTATTGTTGTTTTTATACTCGTAAGCTTATTATATAATTATATTCTACCTACCTTGCAATTAATAGTTAATTTATTATATCATTTAGTTATACTTACTTGCACTCATTCCTAAGTGTGATTTTCATATTAAAATGAATATACCTAGTGAGTTACACCCTTGCTTAATACATATTAGATTATTATTACTTCATGGCATGAATTATGTTATTATGTCTAGAGGTTCCCCTCAAATTATTCATAGTGCAGAAATATATTTTTGGATGTCAATATCCACGTGGTAATGGCATAATTGAGGTTTTACAAGTGTGTATTGAATTTTCCCTTGACATTTGGGTATACGGTACCCCACGATTCTGATTGTCACCCGTTCAGATCAACCTCGAAATACTACGTTCCCAATCCTTTATCGCCACGTTTCCCTCCTTCACATGGGATGCATGTGATCACACTGACACACCTAGACTGCTAGAATGAGAGGATGAAAACTAAGGGCAGAGATTTCCCCACAGCAAACCACGATCTCTTGTACCTTTGTCATTTTCACTCCCTTTCCTCTTTTCGTTCGTCATTATATTTTGAGGGTTTTTTGTGGCGTTGTTTCTTTGACTAGTGACATGTACCCTCACCCTTGTTAGTGTACAAGTGTCATGGAGACATGGTTCAATTCTACCAACTCTCACAATTGTCTCTGGTCAGGCTTCATAGGTACATAGTTTTCTTATGGTAGAGCACAACTTTTTTTTCCTTAAACTGATATCACATATGACATGGTTCAATTCTACCAACTCTCACAATTGTCTCTGGTCAGGCTTCATAGGTACATAGTTTTCTTATGGTAGAGCACAACTTTTTTTTCCTTAAACTGATATCACATATGGTTATGTTGTCTCTACTGGCTAAATTTCATAAGAATTTATATTTTTTTTTCCTCTAGCATTATCTCTTCCAGTGCTAATTATTTTACTTGGGTTTTGCAGGTATACCGCTCATATGAAGGTGCCATTCTCATGAGTTCTAAGTTTTTCTCACCTTTAGATAATACTTTTTCTTTTATGATATACAACTGCACCTTAGCTTATTTATTTATGTTATTTGCAGGGCTAGCCTTATATGCAATCTATATGTGTAGTAATTACGTTTTTCCCTCTTTCTAGATAGGGAGTAGCAGAGGTAAAATTAATGGATTTGGGGATTCTGGATCCAATGGTGAGTGTAAGGTAATCACCTAGAATTTGTTTCTAATTTTTGCAACGAGTAGTTTTGATGTTATTCTTATGGAAAATGACCCACCTTTTGATTTTCCAATTGATTTCTGGTAAGAAATTTCACACTAGGTCACCTCTTTTTACTTTTAGGCTTATTTTTTTCCTTGATTTCATTTTTCACTAACGTGCTACTTTCTAGAAATATTTTTCCAGAAAATTAATAATACCTCCTCTCTTTCTATTGGCACAATAAAGAGTACACTCTGCCTTTAACTAGGTCGGGTAAGAATGTTTAATTCCTCTATTTGTGTTATTTCCCTGTTAATGCCGACTTGTGTAAGAAAGTATTTATACCCTCGTTTCTCTATAATGTAGGTACTAGAATATCTTTAGAAAACTCATTTACCGCTACTTCACTGGATACCATAGTAACCATGTAATTTCAATTGTTAATTTTTCAAGGTCAGTTTCAGTTCACTCTCAGGACCTCGATTTAGACACATGGTCCTGCTAAGAAATTCACCAACTCCCAATGTTGTTGTTTATTTCTTCCTTGCATGCCCTATGGCACTTAGGAATTAATTCATTGTAGTTACTAGTTTCATGTGTAAATTTCTTTGGAAAAACTTGGTTACCAGGGCACCTGATGTAATATGAAACACAATGATTGGTAGTTTTTTAGAATTCTATACTCGGTACAACTTGTTCCTCCAGTTCATGCTTATAAAATTTCTCCAAAATAATTTATTCACTTATGGGACCTATTTTAGGAAATATTGTTTTGTAATTTAGCTACTGCAAGGTGCTCTATAGATCAATGACCGTGTGTTTTAATATACATATATTTTTGTCCTTTCCTTGGTTTTACAAAGTTGGAATTTGTAATGGGATAGTTTCCTATATTTGTAAGCATATATACATAAGAATTCTATTTCATGTTTTGTATTATTTGGATTGAACTTCAATATTAGTATCATCATAATTTCTAGAATGTGGCATGGCTCGATTTTTCTTTCACTAGTCAATTTTGTGTAAGGCAAAACATAGTAATTATTATAATGCATGTGCTCTTGGAAACAATTTCTTTTTTAGTTTCCATAAAAAAAGTCATAGTTGATGTCTTATTATAGGAATACGAAATCATTGTTTTAGTTGTAATTATCCCTGTTGAGTAATTTATAATTAAGTGAATTTTGCATTTACAGGTAGTCTAATGTATAATGTTACTTCAGTGCATTCTCACTAAAGTTTTAATTTTTTTGTCAATTATGTTTCACTAGAGATTAGAATCAGTGTGTTCTCCAAAATATTAACACCGAGGTTTTCAACTCGGTTCCTCTTGCGATATAGTTACTTCAACATTACCTTTCTCGGGTCACTTGATTGTTCCCTACTGTAAAAGTTTCCCTTATGCTAACTCCTCGAACCATTATCTCTTACACCCAGAAAGACCTTGCATGCATAATTTTCCTGCCCTTTTTATTATATAGTCGAAATATTTACTATAAGAAAACCATAACCCTGTAGGAGTTGGATCCTACCCTAAACACGCTCGATTACAATCATAAATAGCAATTCTAAATTTAATTTCCCTCGAATTTTTTAACTTGTCGTACGAAACCAACTAGCTGGTAAACTCCATATTCCCCCTTAATAAAAAATAAATTTCTAATAACAATTTGCATGCATAGCAGCAAATAAGTAAGAATACCAACAAAACTAAAAATTATAATGACTATAGCATCAATTTTCAAGTAGAACTAAAATTTTTAATAACAAAGTAAAAGTATCTTATCTATAAAATCGGATTTCTAGTAGAATTAATTTTATAATATCAATATCCAAGAGTTAACATTTGCATATAAACGTGCATATAAGTAAAGAATAAAATAATAGTTAATCTACTAATACTAACTAATTGGGGAACTATTTTAGTGGCTGCAACACCCTAAATTTTTTTTGGCTTACATCCAAATTTAGGAGCCTTCCTTAGCTTTTCCTTTGATGGGTGCAAACACT
Source organism: Pinus taeda (assembly GCA_000404065.3). Classification (NCBI taxonomy): domain Eukaryota; kingdom Viridiplantae; phylum Streptophyta; class Pinopsida; order Pinales; family Pinaceae; genus Pinus; species Pinus taeda. The sequence goes on from APFE030756138.1 coordinate 181,749, forward strand.
CGAGCTCACCCCATGAGATCTTGTGAAGTCTTTCCTCCCTTTTGCTTGTTTGACTGGCGGTTGTCTTTTGGCATGTTGATTTCTTTGCCATGCTTGCAATCTTATTCTGGTGTGTTTGAATGTTTGTCTTTATGTGTTTGGGTTGTCTTTGCAATTTAAACACCTACCATTCTCACTCACAAAGTTCTAAGAATTTTTGTGCAAGTGTCGTCACAATCATCCAAAGGTCTATCACAAGTGTTGTGGCTATCACTCTCAGCTCTAAGGCAGTCTCACCGACGACATGTTTTGTCTTGTTTTCATGGTGGTCTATGTTGTCTCGTCATCAAGCATGCTAAGTGTATGATCACAATGTTAGTCTGCACAGGTTCACTTTCTTTCGACACTTGGACATTTTCCTAAAAATATGACCGACCAAACAACCCTCTTCCACCAGACCCTGACTGAGCTAAACTGTGTAGTCTTAGCCCTTAATGACCTTTCTCTACTACCTAAAACTGCGTAGTTCCTAAGGCTATCCTCTAGGTCAGTTGCACTCCACAATCACGGAGGTGAGTAGCATGTCTGCCTCCCATTATTGCATAGAGACTTCCTCCATGATAAAACTGAACTGTGAATTTCTCAAGCACAGTAATTATGACTCCTTCTTGCCTACCGGGAGCCTGCACTGCTATGAGACTTGGGTCTACACTGTTCTCCAAAAATATGTAGTCATGCCCATCCAATCCTCTGTTACCTTGCTCTATACTATTCTCGGAAATTGCATAGAACTGCCCAACTGACTCTTGCGGCCTTCCTTTGAACTACCTTCAGAAATTGCTCAAACATGTCTAGTAGTTCCCTTCTTCCCTGTCCTGCATTGTTCCCAGTAATTACGTAGTCATGCACAATATGTCCTTCTACATCCCTTCTCTGTTTTCCCTCTAGAAATTGTGCAGAACTGCCTAGCATTCCCTCTACATGCCCAGTCTCTCTTCCCTCTAGAAACTAGGTAGAGGTGTCCTTGCTAAGGGTCCCGCCTTGCAGTTGACACTGGTGACTTTCACTGCGCAATTCTACCTCCTAGTGGTCACTATGCAGTTTTTCCCAACTATGTAGGTTGTCCTCCCAGAATTCCTCATTCCAGCCTGAGTTGGGCTTTGTGCTCTCTTAGTGAGTTTTCCTCCCTCCCTGTCACCTAGAACACGAGAACAATGCATCATGCTAGACTAGGAGGTTTTGGATTTGATATCGTTCCATCATGAGTGAATTGCAAGAACATGTACGCTGATGGATCATGGTAAGACAATGAATGAGATAAATAAGGAGTGCACATGCTAGAGGAATTTCTTGCAGTTTGACGAAGGTACCAAGAATATCAAGAAATAAGTGAAAAGAGCATATGCATTGAACCATCAAGCAAGATTAAGACCATCGAAAACCCTACAGCACTATGCCATGCAAATGAAAAGACAAAGCACACCAAGAGTACATCCATCACTTAGCAACATCGTAGCTTGAGATGGACATCACAATCAGTTAGTACATGTCAATAGTGTCATGAGCTGTCTCGACCACATCACCATTATGGGCCATATCCATTGTAACTGAATGTAATGTACTAATTTATTGAAACTAGCACCAAGTGAAAAATTCTTCAGGATTTAACAAAATTTTATAATTTAATGAAATATCCATGTTGTAATGTGTTGTTGGAGGCTCTATGCAAATAAGAAGATCATAATGATGAAGCTAAAAACTAATATATATCTCCTTAGCTCACTAGGATTGACACTCATATTTCACTCTACCAAATCGCATAAATCTTTCCCATTGAGCTTTCAATTTTTTTTTTGTTTACGACCTCTAGCCTAACTAGTACACTAGCAAATGGGCACAATTTAGTGATTTCGATAGAGAATTCAATTCATCAAAGGTGATTTTGGTTGTATATTTTTCCATTGAGGAATAAAATCTCATAATCACCTTGTATGATCATGATTTTTGTCTACATTTATGAGAAACTCACATAATTATTATTATTATTATTATTATAATTTATTTATTTATCTATTTATTATTATTCTTATTTGTTTTTTTCGTTGTTTTGGTTTTTTTTGGGTTTGTTTTTGTTTTATTTTTATTTATTTATTCTATTTTTCTGTAGTTTTTGTGGACATAAATATAAATATAAATAATTATGTCTATGGTAGAAGCTCTTGATTTATTGCAAGGTATTTTGGAAGGGGTATTGGTTATGAACGTTCAGAACCATCTCCAATATATATAGTTTTGTTCATCCACTCCCTATTTTTGTTTTTATACTCATAAGGTTATTATATCATTCTATCCCACCTAGCTTGCAGTTGAAATTTAATTTATTATATCATTTGGTTATCCTTACTTGCACTCATTCCTAAATGTGATTTACATATTACAATGAATAGCCCCAATGGGGTACACCCTTGCTTAATACGTATTAGGTTATTATTACTTCATGGCATAAATTATGGTATTATGTCTAGAGGTGCCACTCAAATGCTTCGTAGTGAAAAAATATATTTTTGGATGTTGATATCCATGCGGACATTTCATAATTAAGGTTTGAAAGGCATTTATTGAATTTCCCATGGACATTTGTTTATAGGGTACCCCATGGTTCTAAATGCCATTTGTTTAGCTCAACCTCAAAATATTAAGTGCCCAATCCTTTATCGCCACATCCCCTCCTTCACATGGGATGCATGTGATCACACTGACATGCCTAGATGGCTGGGATGCAAGGATGAAAATTAAGGGCATGGATATCCCCACACAAAACCTTGATCCCCCGTACCTTCGTCACTGTTTCTCCCTTTCCTCTTTTAATTCTTCATTTGATTTTAAATTTTTGTTGCGGTGTTTTTCCTTCGACCATTGCCATGTACCAGCCCTCATGTTAGTGTATAGGCATCATGGAGGCATGGCTCAATTCCGCCAACTCTCATGGCAGAGCCCAACTTTGTTTTTCTTTAAATTGATCTTGCATACAATTATGGTTTCTCTACTCACTAAATTTCCTTAGACTCTATAGTTTGTTTTCCTTTAGTGTTATCTCTTCTGGTGCTAATGCTCGCCTTCAGGTAATATTTTTTTTTTATGACATTCACCTGTTCCTTAGCTTATTTATTTCTTTTATTTCCAGGGATGGACTTATATGCAATTTATATGTGTAGTAATAATGTTTTCCCTTTTTCTGGATAGGGAGTAACAAAGGTCAAATTAATGGATTCGGCGGTTCTAGATCCAATGGTGAATATAAGGTAAGTGTCTAGAATTTTTTTACCTTCCTTTTAATTCTTATTTTTGCAATGGTTTGTTTTTATGTTCCTTTTATGGCAAATGACCCTTTAGTAGGTTATTCTAGTTGATTTCCTATAATAAATTTCACATTAGCTCACCCTTTTTACTTTCTGGGTTGTTTTTTTTCTTTATTTCATTTTTCCCGAACCTACTACTGTCCAGAAATATTTTCGCAAGCAATTAATAATACCTCCTCTCTTTTTGTTGGCACAACAAGGAGTACATGTTGACTTTAACCTGGTCAAGTAAGAGTTTTTAATTACTTTATTTCTATTATTTCCATGCTAACTCAGACTTGTGCAATAAAGTATTTATGGTTTCACTATAATGTAGGTACCAGAATATATTTGGAAAACTCTTTTACCACTACACGAATGGATACCACTATAAACATGTAATTTCCATTGCTAATTTTTTGAGGCCAATTTTGTTTCACTCTCAATAGCTCAATTCAGACCCATGGTCCTGCTAAGAAATTCATTGACCACCAACATTACTGTCTATTTCTTCATTGCATGCCCTATGGGACTTAGGCATTAATTTGTTGTAGTTACTAGTTTAACATGTAAATTTATTTGGAAAACTGTGGTTCTGGGACTTATATTAGGAAATATTGTTTTGTAATGTAGCTACTATGAGGCTCTATATATAACAAAGACTATATGCTTCAATATGTGTATCTAATTATGTTTTTGTCTTTTCCTTGGTTTTGTATCTAATTATGTTTTTGTCCCTTCCTTGGTTTTATAGAACTGAAATCTGTAAGTGGATAGTTGCTCATATTTGTAAGCATATATACATACGAATTCCATTTCATGTTATGTATTATTTGGATTTAACTTCCATATTAGTAATATTATAATTTTGGGAATGTGACATGGATCATTTTTTCTTTCACTAGTCAATTATGTGTAAGGAAAAACATAGTAGTTATTATCATGCATGTGCTTTTGGATACAAATTGTTTTTCGGTTCCCATACAAAATTTGTTGTTGATGTCTTATTACAGGAATACAAAATCAATGTTTTAGCTATAATGAACCCTATTGAATAATTTATAATTAAGTGAATTTTTTATTTACAGGTAGTCTAATGTATAATGTTAATTCAGTGCTTTCTCACTAAAATTTTAATTTTTCTATCAATTATGTTTCACCAGAGATTAGAGTCAGCTTGCACTCTAAAATCTAAACAATTTCCTTACGCTAACTCCTCGAGCCATTATCTCTTATACTTACAAAGACCTTGCGTGCACAATTTTCCTGCCTTTTTATTCTATGGTCGGAATATTTACTGTAAGATAACCATAATCCTATATGCGTTGGATCCTACCTTGAAAATGCTCAATTACAATCACAAATAGAAATTTTAACTTCAATTTCCCTCAATTTCATTTAACCCGTCTTATGAAAGCGACTAGTTGGTAAACTCCATATTCCACCTTAGTAAAAAATAAAAATTCTAATAATAGCTTGCATGCATAGTAATGAATGATTAAGAATACAAACAAAACTAAAATTTATAATGAATATAGCATGTATGTTCAAGCATAAATAAAAATTATAATAACAGAGTACGTGTATGTTACCCACAAATCATATTTCCAGTAGAAATAATTTTATGATATCAATATCCAAGAGTCAGTATATGCATATAATTGTGCATATAAATAAAGAGCAAAATAACAACTAATCTACTGAGAATCACCAATTGGAGAACACTTGGGAATTTTTCACCTTTGTTCACCCAACTTTGAACTGAAACCTCAAGTACTTGTTAGGGTATCAACAACCTCTATTGATCCCTTCAGTAGGTATCATATGCCTTTTCTTCCATAATCAATTTTTCCTTCAGCGACATCCCACTTTTGTGGTTTGAAAATTCCACTCGCCTAGGCTTTTCCTTTAAAGATCACTTTTTTATTCCGCCGTTCTTTATTCTTGTTCATGCTTAGCATCTTTCCCCAACTAAGTGATATAATGAATTTTTCTCTCCTGTCCATTAAATATTATCTAGCAGTTTTTATCATAGAAGACTTATCTCAATATCATCCACTTTGGAAAGAATCTCTTACTCAAGTGCCTCATTCCCAAGTAATTTCAGTCTTCTCTATTTATTAATAAAATTACTTATTACATAAGCATTTTAATGTACTTGTTTCATCAACAAATCATGAATTTTCCACCATTCACTCTAACATAACTCAGTATGAACAAAGAAAACAACATTGCAAAAACATAGGAGTATTACATTCTTCCCCCCTTTTAACTCACACCATCCCCGATGTCTATTTTCCAATTATGCCCTTCTTGAATAGTACTGGATAATTATTTTGAATCTCATCTTCTTGCTCCCATGTGGCCTATTCAAGAGTAAAATGATTCCACTGCACTTTAACTCGAATGACGACTAGATTTTGGAGCCAGATCTGTTTTCGGTCTAGGGTCCATACAGGTTCTGCGAGACAGCCTCCTTTAGGTTCCAGTAGTAGCATTTTCCAATCAATTATGTGATAGATATCATGCACATATTTTTTAAGAAAAGATACATGAAAAAAGATTATGAACTTTAATATGACTGGGTAATGCTAACTAATAAGCTACGGGTTCAATTCTGTCCAAAATTTAGAACGACCCACAAAATTGCAGTGCTAATTTTTTACTAGTTCCCATCCTGATGGTACTTTTCTTTGGCTTCACCCACAAATAGACATTATCTCCAACTTTGAATTCAATGTGTGTCCTTTTTTTATCTGCATATTTTCTTTGCTTTTCTTGTGCAAATTTTATGTTTTGTTGAATCCTTCATACTATAAAACATCTAGTCCGAGTATCAATTTGTCCTATGAATATCTCCAACTGAGAGGTGTATGCCATACATGGTTTAGGATTTTGAATCAATGCGGGGAAATGTTGGAAATACTAAGAGGGGGGTGAATCAGTATTTCTTATTAATTTTTTTAATTGTTCTAGTGATTTCCAGAAACATATATAGATATGTATATGTATACATAGAACACAGAAATCAATAGATGGAATTAATGATTTTATTAAAACTCAATGCAATGCAATGAAATAAATACAATATAAGTATAAATCTGATTGTGAATAGTTTCCAAGCTCCAACTTGGACTTCAGTGAGGCTCCAACCTCCAGAGCACCAACTCTATTTTGCAGTGGTTCTACACTTAGGAGCACCTACCCCCAATGACTTTAGTCATGTTCAGTTCTAAGGCTCCAACCTCTTGGGCTCCAACCCAACCTAGGTATAAACTATTATGCTCCTATACTCTATTTAGCATAGGTTCTCTCACTCCTGCTCTCCTGCCTCTGCTGCTTCTGCTTCCTCTACGACCTCCACTGCTTTTGTTGCCTCTGTTGCTTCTCCTGCCTCTACGGCCTCCGCTGCTTCTGCTGCCTCTTTTGCCTCTGCTGCTTCTATTACCTCACATTCTGGGCCTTCACCACAACAATAACACCAACAATTCTCTTTTTTTACTATTTTATACATTCCCATGCCTTTGTCCATTCGTTTCCGCTTACACTGCCTCTTAGGCTTCCTCTTCGGTCGTTGTTGTTTCCTCTGCGCTGTGCAAGTTCACTGACTTTTTGATGACATGTAGATTCATTTGAGAGGTCCAAAAACTCCACAGAGAACACATCTTACTGGTTATGACTGTAACAACTCTCCTTTAACAATGATTGTGGGCATGCACATAGTTCTTCTTGATTTAATGGATTGCCACGTCCAATCGCAATCAATATTTCCATGAATCACCCCATTTACCTGACATTCATCCTTCTATTCCTGTATCGGGTCCATGCTTAAATCCCAATCGGCGATTCGTGACTTCTGGGAGTCCTTTATATATTGGACCCATGACTCTGTCGATGGCCGACGACCAATCCTCCACTACTCTGATGGATCGGATGCGATATGGTATCAAGCAGCAGTTGATAACCCCTTCGAGTCCACGTGTAATTGCAATTGCAGTTTATAGCACCATCCCTTTATAACTTGCAATGGATCACTTCCGACATGGCGGACGCGATATAGCATTGAGTCAAACTGTAATGTAGCAGTGGATCCCAATACGTTCATTGCAATCGGAGGTTGCCCTTGGCGGAGGTCCGATGCGATATCGTTATCGGTTATCGCAAGTCACACAAGGTCAAGGCTTGACGTTAACGCCGACCACTCCATTTTTGCGATGCGATATTAGGTGTCGGACCCGATATGACTCACCACTCCCATGTAATAAATTTCAAGTCTGGTTTCCACCTCTGATAGGTAACGGTATATATATACGTGAGTTTTGGCCTTCAATAGTGTATTGTCGGGGATCCGTAGTTTGCCTACCAATAATGTTAAGGTTGCTCCCGATAGTGTTTAAATGCATGCATATATATATTGTTCCATTGTTTTTAATTTGTTTGTATATATATATATATATATATATATATATTATATTATTGCTCTGCTTATGAACCTTACTTTTGGCATATGTGATATGCGATAGCTCTACTCCTTCGATAGAGTATTCATTTGGCATTATTGCTCCGATAGCTATTACGTGCATGTAAATAAGCTCTCCGATGACTTATTTGCATGCCTCCATTAGCTCTGTCTACTCTTTACGATGTTTGCTCCTCTGGTGGCTCTGTCTCCTCCTCTTGGCTCCGATAACTCTGTGTTCTCCTCTTGGCTCTGTTTACTCCTTGAATATTGCCATATTGTCATCAATGGCAATCTGTGTCCAACAATCTCCCCCTTTGTTATTGATGGCAATATTCTTCTGCTCTCTCCCCCTTTGACATCAATAGCAAAGGAATGCATACGGACTCCCCCTGTCCACCTGCTCCCCCCGTCCTGTTACATCCTTATGAATGAATTTGAGTGATGATAAAGAAGTAACTCCCATATTTTGATGCAAATGTTTGAATGCTTCTCGAGGAAGAGGTTTTGTGAAAATATCAACTATCTGCTCCTTAGTACTAATATATTTCAGGATGATGTTTTGTTCAGCTACTTGCTCATAGAGGAAATGATAACTGATTGGTATGTGTTTGGTTCTTGAGTGCATCACATGATTTTTGCTGAGACTAATAGCACTTCCGTTGTCACAATAGATGGTAATTGGTTGATCTGTACATATGTCGAGACCTTTTAGAGCTTCCTTCGTCCACAGTATCTGAGTACAATAGTCTGCTGCGGCAATATACTCAGCTTTGGCTGTGGATAATGATATGGATGACTATTTTTTGCTGAGCCAGGATACCAAACAGTCTCCTTGGAAGAATGCATTTCCACTAGTACTTTTCCGATCATCTATACTTCTAGTCCAATCAGCATTGGTGTATGCAGTTATAGTCAGTGTTGAGTTCTTTGGGTACCAAAGACCGAAATCGAAAGTTCCCTTCAGATATATAAGAATTCTTTTTACAGCTAATAAATGGGATTGTTTGGGAGCAGATTGAAATCTTCCCACCATTCCTACTGCTTGCATTATGTCTGGTCGTGTAGTTGTTAAGTATAGAAGGGCTCCAATCATTGATCTATAATGACTTGCATCTACTAGAAGGGAGTCATCATCTTTGCTCAGTTTGCAGTTTGTGGTCATAGGTGTGCTCATGGGTGCACAACCCTCCATTCCATATTTTTTGAGCATGTCTTTTAGATATTTGAATTGAGATATACACAATCCTGCTCTGGTTTGAGATACTTGGAGTCCAAGGAAGTGGGACATCTCTCCTATCATTGAAATCTCAAACTCTTTTGACATGCTTTGAGAAAATTCATGGCTCATTTCATCATTATTACTAGAAAAAATCAGATCATCGACATAAACAAGAGCAACTAGTAACTTACCTTCATCTATCTTTATGTATAGATTACTTCCAGCCACTCCCTTTTTGAAGCCTTGTTGTTGAAGGTAGTGATCCAATCTTGCATACCAAGCTCTAGGAGCTTGTTTCAACCCATATAAAGCCTTTTTCAACTTACAGACTAAGTCCTTTCTTGCTGTTAGATCAAACCTTCTAGCTGCTCCATGTAGACTTCCTCCTTGAGTTCCCCATTTAGAAATGTTGATTTCACGTCCATTTGATAGATTTTGAATCCTTTTGAGCAAGAAAATGCCAAGAACATCCTGATATCTTCCATACGGGCCACTGGTGCAAATGTCTCTTCAAAGTCAATTCCTTCAATTTGTGAATAGCCTTTGCAGACTAGTCTTTCCTTGTTTCTGATAACCTGTCCTTCCTCATTCATTTTATTTTTGAACACCCATTTGGTTCCTATTATGTTTTTTTCCTTTGGAAAAGGTACTAGCTCCCATGTCTTGTTCTTCTCAATTTGGGACATTTCTTCTTCCATGGGTTTTACCCAATGAGGATCCTTACTTGCTTCTGCAAATGTTTCTAGTTCTATCATAGATAGGAGGGCAATGACTTTTCTCTTGGGTGTGATTGTTATCCTTCTTCGGGTCTGCACACCTTCATCTCTATCACTAATGATCTGTTCTTCTGGATGATGTCTTTGGACATACTTCATCTTTGAAGGGGTCTTAGGTGGTTCCCTTTCCTCTTCTTCTTCTTCCTCATATATTTCTTCTTCTTTAGGTTCTTATTCTTCAATGAGAGAGTCATCTTCATGTTCTTAAATTTCCTTTTCTGGAAGATCTTTATCAACCTTTACATCAATGCTTTCCACTATTTTCTTCAGTTGATAATTATAGCACTTGTAAGCCTTGCTCCATGTAGAGTATCCAAGAAATATCCCTTCATCAACCCGTGAATCAAACTTTCTGGGTGAGCCATCATTTATTTTTATGAAGCACTTGCTTCCAAAGATCTTGAAGTACTTCACCGAAGCAGGTCTTCCTTTCCATATCTCATAAGGAGTTTTTTCATAATTTGGTCTTAATTGAGTTCAATTCAATGTATAGATAGCTATCCCTACTGCTTCTCTCCAGAATTTAGGTTGTAAGTCTGCTGCTAATAGCATAGTTCTTGCCATTTCTTGGGTTGTTCAGTTTCTTCTTTCAACTACCCCATTTTGCTGAGGTGTTTTAACAACCAAGAATTCCCTTTTAATTCCATGAATATTACAGAACTCACTAAATTCGTTTCATGCGAATTCTCCCCCTCGGTCTGTTCTGAGGCACTTAATTTTTGAATCTTTTTCATTTTCTACAAGGGTTTTTAGATTCTTAAAACACTCAAAGGTTTCAGATTTATACTTTATGAATTATATCCACATCATTCTAGTATAATCATCAACAATATCACGAAGTACCTTTCTCCTTGGAGTGCTTGATTTCTAGTTGGCCCACAAACATCAACATGGATAATCTCCAAGGGCTTCAATGTAGAGAGCTCCTTTGTCTTATGGCTGATTCTGGTCTGCGTTCCATGTTGACATGGACCACATACTGCTTGATTTGGTTTGAACAACCTTGGGATGTCTCGTACAGCTTTGATCTTGTTGATATTGATCATATTTTTGAAGCTTGTATGTCCAAGTTGCTTGTGCCACAGCCAACTCTCATTTCTCTGACTCAAGTAGCATTTATTTTCTTGAACCTTATTTAGAATGTAAATGTTGTCTGATGTTCTCACCCCTTTTGGCACAAGTTTCCCTGAGGTAGAGTTCCTTATTTCATAGTCTTTGGTGCTGAAAACAACCTTATGTACTTGATCAGAGATTTCGCTGACACTCAGGAGGTTGTGTTTGAGTGTGTCAACCGGCAGAGCATTTTGAGCTTTTCGTTTTCCATTGATCAGAGTAATTGTTCCTTTCCCTACAATTCTGCTAGATTCGCTTCCAAAGGACACATTCCCTTCCTTTTTTTTTTAGTGAGACAAACTTCCATCTGTCTCCTGTCATGTGTCTGGAGCACCCACTATCTACAAACAATTGGTTTCCATTATTTTGAGCATATAGAGCCAGGCAACATTTTTCCATGCTGGAGTTCTTACTGCTCTTCTTTCTTCCTTTGAGTGGGGAGTCTTGTTCATAGTGTCCATTATTGTAGTAGAAAGAGTAAATCAGATCAAATTTGGTCAAGGGATCAAAGGAATTGAAGGTTTTGATTTGTCGCTGCCTTTTTGGGGCATATGAGTTGATTATTCGGTCCTTTAGCTTTGTCTTTTCACTTCTGCGAGCCATACAATGTCTGGCTTGATGGCCAAAGTTTTTACAGTGAAATCAATGTCCAAGAAGGATGGTTTTGTACTTGTTGAAGCAATCACGGTTTGAGTCGATTTCCTTCCTGGGAATTACTCCTCCCTCGTTCTTTGGATTTGCGATGGGCCCTTGGTGGAGTATAGGTTTGTATTTGCTATAGTGTCCATGATTCGACTCCACATTCTTCTTTGGAGTAATTCTCTCTTCATTCTTGGGATTTGGGATGCATTTTTTATAACATACTTTTTCATCTTTTGGATTGTAGGAAAGTGCATTGGCATAGCTTTTCGCACTATTCTTAGTGCTTGAGGATTCTCCTTTGAAACCTATTCCAGACTTGTCATGTTAAGGTTTTTGATTTTTCATAATAGTCTCAAGTATTTGAGAGCTTTTACAACCATTTTTAATTTGCTCTGACTCCTTTCTCAGAGACACTATTTCGGTCTCACGTTCTTCACAAGTCTCTTCTTTTTCTTTAATATTTACTTCTAAGAGATCTTCTCCCCTTCTTGTTTCCTAGTTTTCCACTTTGAGAGAAATTATTTTTTTTCGTAGTTTCTCATTTTCTTCAATGGCACTTATTAACAGTTCATCTACATTTCGTTCTAGCCTCGAGTCATCATCATCTGCGAGTGCCATGAGTAATGTTTCTTGGCTTTCATCATGATCACTTTCCTCATCTAATTTCCTTTTGATGACCATAAACTCATCCTCGTCAGACTCATCTTGCTTGGAGAAGAAGTTTTTGTTATTGAACCCTTTCTTTTTGGGTGCCATTCTTTTAGAATTTCCTTCATCATCACTGTCATGTTTATGAGGACATCTTGCTGCATAATGACCTATTTTACCACATTTAAAATAGATAAGAGGATACTTGCCTTTAAGCTTAGATCCTCTCTTCAGCTTTCATACAAATTGATCCAATTCGGATTCCACATTTGACTCATCACTACAGTCATTCCTTTATTTCCCCTTATTCGACTTTGAGGCCTTCAATGCTGCATCTTTGGAGCTTGGGCCACCTTTCCTCATTTCATAGGTAGTGAGAATTCCATGGAGTTCATCCATTTTGAGGGTATCTAGATCCTTTGCTTCATTTATAGCGCTTATTTTGGAGTCAAATATATCTGGAAGAGACCTTAATACGTTTTGAACAATGGTAATTTATTCAATTTTTTCGTCCAATCCTTTCAGGGAATTTACCACTTCAGCTACTCGGAGGAGGTATGCTATAATATCTTCTTCATCTTCCATCCTCAAACTTCCAAATTGTCTTCTATGAGTTTGAATCTTTGCCTTTTCTACTTTTAAGTCTCCATCGTACAAGCCAACTAGCTTCTCCCACATTTCTTTGGCAGAGGTACAGTGCATGACTTTTATAAACTCGAAATCAGTGATTCCACTAGTGATGGAGTTCATGGCCTTTGCATTTGCGATGTAGGCTTTCCTCTCGTCTGGGTCTGTTGGAAGAGTGGAAGTCGTTTTGTATTCATTTTAAACAAAATTCCAGACTTCAGGTCCAAGGGACATTAAGTAGTAGGTCATTCTTTTCTTCCAGAAACCAAAGTTAGTTCCATCGAACAAAGGAGGTCTTCCTCATGCCTCATGATTTCTCGTCATGGATGCGGATCTTTCTTCAAGCTGTTAGGCTAATGTGAAGAAGCCAACACTGATACCAATTGTTGGAAATACTAAGAGGGGGTGAATTAGTATTTCTTATTAATTTTTTTAATTTTTCTAGTGATTGCCAAAAAATATATATATATATAATATATATATATAATATAATATATATATATATATATATATATATATATATATATATATATATATATATTATATATATATATATATATATGTATATGTATACACAGAACATAGAAATCAACAGCTGAAATTAATGCTTTTATTAAAACTCAAGACAGTGCAATGAAATAAACACAATATAAGTATAAATCAGATTGTGAATAGTTGCCAAGCTCCAACTTGGACTTGAGTGAGGCTCCAACCTCTAGAGCACCAACTCTGTTTTGCAATGGTTCTACACTTAGGAGCACCTACCCCCAATAACTTTAGTCTTGTTCAGTTCTGAGGCTCCAACCTCTTGGGCTCCAACCCAACCTAGGTATAAACTGGTATGGTCCTATACTCTATTCAGCTAAGGTTCTCCCACTCCTACTCTCTTTCCTCTGCTGCTTCTGCTGCCTCTATAGCCTCCACTGCTTCTGCTACTTCTACAACCTCCGCTACTTCTGCTACCTCTTTTGCCTCTATTGCTTCTACTACCTCACCCTCTTGGTCTTCACCACAACAACAGCACCAACAATTTTCTATTTTTACTGTTTTGTACATTCCCATTCCTTTGTCCATTCGTTTCCGCTTACACTGCCTCTTAGGCTTCCTCCTCAATCGCTGCGGCTTCCTCTACATTGTGCAAGTTCACTGACCTTCTGAGGACACATAGATTCATTTGAGAGGTCTAAAAACTCCACGAAGAACACATCTTACTAGTTACGACTGTAAAAACACTCCTTTAACAATGATTGTGGACATGCACAGAGTTCTGCTTCATTTAATGGATTGCCACGTCCAATCACAATCAATATCGCCATGAATCACCCCATTTACCTAATGTTTAGCCTTCTATTCCTATATCGGGTCCATGCTTAAATCGCAATCGGCGATTCGTGACTTCCGGGGGTCCTTTATATATCAGAACCATGACTCCGTTGATGGCCGATGACTGATCCTCCACTGCTCTAATGGATCGGATGAGATATGGTATTAAGTGGTAGTTGATAACCCCTTCGGGTCTGTGTGTAATCGCAATCACAGTTTATAGCGCCATCCCTTTATAACTTGTAATGGATCACTTCCAACATGGAAGACGTGATATAGCATTGAGTCAAACTATGATGTAGCGGTGGGTCCACATACATTCATCGTAATCGGGGGTTGGCCTTGGCGGAGGTCCGATGCGATATGTTATAGGCTATCACAAGTCACACAGGGTCAGGGCTTGACGTTAACGCCGACCACTCGATTTTTGGCAATTCAATATTAGGTGTCGAACCCAATATGACTCACCACTCCCATGTAATAAATTTCAAGTCCAGTTTCCGCCTCCGATAGGTAACGGTATATATATATGTGAGTTTTGGCCTCCAATAGTGTATTGTTGGGGATGCATAGTTTTCCCACCGATAGTGTTTAAGGCCACTACGGATAGTGTTTAAATGCATGCATATATATATATTGTTCCATTGTTTTTTACTTTCTTTGTATATATATATATATATATATATTGCTTATGAATGTTAATCTTGGCATATGTGATATGCGATAGTTCCACTCCTCCGATAGAGTATTCCTTTGGCATTGTTGCTTTGATAGCTATTACCTGCATGCATATAAGCTCTCTGATGACTTATTTGCATGCCTCTATTGGCTCTATCTGCTCTTTACATTGTTTGCTGCTCTGGTGGCTATGTCTCCTTCTCTTGGCTCCGATAACTCTATGTGCTCCTCTTGGCTCTGTCTACTCCTTAAATATTGCCATATTGTCATCAATGACAATTTGTGTCCAACAGGAAATAGATATTTATTTTTAATGGTTAACATGTTTAATTGTCGATAATCGATGCACATCATAAATGTGCCATCCTTCTTCTTGACCAATAGCATGGGAGCTCTCCACAGTGATACACTAGGCCTAATATAGCCTTTGTCCAATAGTTCTTGTAGCTACATTTCTAGCTCCGATAATTTAGGTGGACTCATTCAGTAAGGGGTTGTAGACGCTAGGGCTGCACCAGGTACCAAATCAATGGAAAAGTCTATATCTCTGCGCGGGGGGGTGTTAATCCTGGAATTTCCTCAAGAAGACATCACAAAACACCTTAATAACTAGCATGGTGTCTAATTTTGATTCTTCTCCTTGTTTTCACTTGCTTCTACATGAACCATAAACAATTAACACCACTGTCGAGCACTCTTTTTCATTTGTAAGGTTGAGATTTGTTTGATTGATATGGAATTCAGTATACCTTTGATTATTTGAGTTTGTCCCTACTCATTCACATAGCTCACTATTTTTTCAAAACAATTTATAATGGCCCCTTACTTTCCCAACTAGTACATGTCTATTAGTGCATCATATGATCCTAGGGGAAGTATATTTAGGTTCATTGTCATAAGATTCCCATTTAAATAGAGATGACATTGCTTTTACTTGGTTGGTTACCCTTCTCTTGGTGCTAGTTGCTAGCTATACCAACTAGGAAGTTTTATATTTTTCAGTTTTAAGTTTATGTTTTTCTACCACTTTTGGCCAAATGTAACTTAAAATAGCTCATGGATCAATTAATATAGAAAGAGTTTAGTTCAAAATACTACATTCAATCTCGATCACTGTTGATTGATGTTCCACTTGTCTATCCTCCAAGTTGCGCTTATCCTGGGAATTTTTATAGCAATATTATTCACTGTGGTCACTTTGTGGACAACTTGGATGTTTTGGATAGATCTCGGATTGTGTGGACAATTCCTCAGTAGATGAGGCTCACCACACTCAAAGAACTTCAATCGTTATTTTTCTTTACCCCACTATTATTTTTACTATTCAAATCCATAGGTTTTGGCCCAGCTTGAGACCATGCTGGTTTTGACACCACTAATATTTGTTACTATTCATATTTATGTTCCCATTCCTAAACATTTTATGTTGATGTTCCTTCCATATTTTTTTAAGATAGCCAGGTTTTTGCCGTTTTTCCCAATTACAGATTTGACTCTCTCCTTATTTTGCCAAAACTTGGGGCCTTCACCCTTTTTCCTAAACTGCTGATAACACAACCTCCCCTTTATTACTGCTTCATCCATTGTCTTAGGATTTTTGAACTCAATCCACTTCTTGTAGAGAGTGGGTGAACAATTCACAAACCATAGCACCTTGACCTTTTGTTCTATAATGTAGGCAGCATACCACAGTAAATTGGTAAACTTTGCCACAAATTAGTCCATAGTTAAATATCCCACCCTTAATTCATGGAAATATTTTACGCCATCATCATAATAACATTCACATAAGTAGCAGCTTTTAAACTACTTATGGAAATCTTCCCAAGGTACTATCTCTTCCTCCAAAAGATGCACACTTTTAGCTTCTTCCAATGAGAGATTAGCTTTACCTTGCTACTAATAAATGGCTATTATGGTCTTTAAGTTTCTCTCATATTCAAAAAATTGAAAATATTTAGTCATGTTAAGATGTCATGCTTCTACATCCTCCTCTATTTCCTTGTCAAAAGAAGGGGATTTATTTTCCTAAATTTCCCTTATAGTTCCATTGGTTTCCTCCTATTATGTGTTCTTGGATATGCTCTATCAGACTCCCCCCCACTTTCAGATTACTCTGATTCTGTGCCCTTTTAATTTCCTTTCAATACTCCAGTTTCAAGAGCTTTTTGGGTAGACTTTTTATTCAGCCCTCGAATCATCCTTTCTTGATCCTCACTAGCCTTTAACATTCATTGATTGTTGCTCCTTAGATATGCCAATTCTTGCTAAATATTTCTAATAACTTCAATAAATTGAGTAGTTATTGGCGTGGCATTGTTTCCTAATTCAACATACAAGTCTTCACCTTTAGTGATGCCTAGAGCCTCCTCAACCATTCTATTTTAGGTGTATCCCTTACTTACCTTATAATTCAAACAAAATCAATTCTTAGTTCTTCCTTACATAAAATTTTAAAGTCTACACAATTTTGTTTATTATTTTTTTGGTGGTTCTTTAAGGCCCCAGTTGTGTACTTGGGCTCTGATACCACCTGTCGCAATCCAACATCAATTTTTCTTTTCTTTTCCTTAGTTTTTATGGACATATATTATATATTATATTAGATAGGATATATGATATGTATATGTAGTATTATGTATATGTATATTTTAATAATAATCTATATATGTATATATATATATATTGTTTATATATATGTATATATATGTATGTATATATATGCTATATGTATGTATGTATGTATGTATGTATTCTCTTGAATTCCTGCAAGATATTGTTGAAGGGGTATTGGTTATAAACATTTTGAACCTTCTCCAAGGTTTATAGTTTTTTTCATCCACTCCCTATTTTTGTTTTTATACTTGTAGGCTTATTATATAATTCTATTCTACCTACCTTGCAATTAATAGTTAATTTATTATGTCATTTGGTTATACTTACCTGCACTCAGTCCTAAGTGTGATTTGCATATTAAAATGAATAGCCCTAGTGGGTTACACCCTTGCTTAATACATATTAGGTTATTGGTGGGCTCCAGTATTGCAGCAATAATGTTGCAACTCCTGGGAGTCCCTTCTTTACTTTTATCAACCCGGTTGTTCGTAACAAACTTGGAAGCGACGATGCTGTATGCACAAGTACTAGCTCTTGTCGCAATTGTCACTTGGTCAGCTGGCACAAGTCCGCTAGGGGCTTTAGCCAACTTCTATGAGTTCTCAGAAGAAGCTTTTAAGTGATGGATGAAAGCTAACTCAAAGGAAGCTAATCTACTTGCGAAAAGAAACTGAAAGCCAAAAAGAAATGCAAACCCTAACAAACCCTAATTCTACCAGCTAGTTATACTGATGCAAAAATGAGAATGCAAACTACTAAAAAGCGATGTCATTACTTCCATGAAGATAAAATACATATGTCTAGACTACCTTTGTCCTAGGAAAGCATCTTTTTGTATTTTTTGATTAAGTGTCGATTTTCACATGCATATGCTTGAATTGTGCTTTACTGTGTAGGGGTGGATCAAGGAAGAGGAATGCTTGGAAATGGTTGGAGAGGTTCAGAGAGGGCCTAAGGAGTCCCTAACACTCTTCCTGAGAGTTTCACAAGGTTTTTCTATTAGGAAACCTCACTTGTGAGCTTCTACAAGAAGTCTGCAGGGGTTCTACAGGATGTTTCAGAATTTCTACAGGATGTTCCAGAATTTCTACAGGATGTTTGGGAATCGGTTTTTAGGGGATGGATGAGTGAGGGAAGGTGCATGGATGATCTGGAGGTAGGATAGGGGTCTAAAAATGGCCTAAGGACTGGTGGGTGGATTGGTGAAGAGATGTAGAAGGCTGACTTGGATTAAAGAAGGCTAAGGCAATGATGGGTAAGGAGGAAGGATTCGTGGACAAAAAGGATAGATAGGGAACGAGAAACTTAGCTAAGAGACAGGACAAGTGGCTCAAATGATGCTTTGGGTGGATGAATGAATGAAGAAGATGCCCTGCACAGTGTACCTTGATTAAATCAACAAAGACCTACAAATGATCAAATCCTAAACTAGTCTAGTCTATCCATCAATCAACATAAATGAGCAACAACTTTATTTGGGAAGAAAACTTTATAAACCATCTATGTAAATAAACATTTCAGATGTCTAAACCCATGACTAATCTTTGCTAATAAAACAAGCACACTAAAGATTGCATAAACAAGCAAACTAGTGTTTTTGTGAGGCAACAATGTTTCCTCAATTCCAACCCCAAATCCAATAAGGATGAGGCGAAACCAGGAGTGTGGTTGTCCCTTTTCTTGGAGGTTTTGCTGTTATTATCCTACCAAAACACCTAAACCAAAGTCATTCATAAACAATGATCTATTCCAGCAACATAACGAAATCTACTTAACAAAAATATGTTCAAATGCATAAAGGAAAACAATGATACGTAAAGGAAAAGTAACAATACAGAAAGGAGGTCCTAGGCTCTCAGGTTGGGCCCAACCCTGAGAGCTTTGGTTCCTATGAAAAACTCAGATCTGATAGGAAACCAAACTGCTTCTCATTATCCAAAAATAATCATAACAGTCATGCCAAAAATGGCTACAAAGGAAGAAAATAGAGCTCAGCACTGAGGTGAAAAGTACACAATAGTTTCAAAAGTCTTTTTACGAAGGCTGAGGCCTCAACATTTATAGATCACGAGGGACCTAGCTGGCCTCCTCAATTTGTGGAACTCGGCTGTCAAACTGTGAATTAAACAACCCCTTTCTAAATGCTGCTTGGCTGCCTTCTAGATTCGGTTTGGTGGTCTTTGGAACTCGGAGTTGGAGGTGGAGATCCCGAGGAAGGGTCATTTAATGCCATAGGCACCCCCCCTTCAAGTCCTCACCTCAGGCTTGGCTGCCTTATAGCTCATGATTGCTTTGACTTTGCTCCAATATATGTCAAAAAACCTGAAATAGACACGTGTTAACCACCTAGGACAAGTGACTTCCCTTATTCGTACCAAAGACACAAACATACTAAAAATAATGCATAAACTATAGAAGATGATGGATTTGAACAAGGATTGAACAAGGAAAATTAGGCCAAACGAGCCCAAATTGTTACCAATTTTGGGGCTCATCATCACCCCCCTACTAAAAGGGTTGCTCATCCTCTGAGCAACTAGTCCAACTCCTCCTCTTTCATTGCTTTGATGGCCACTCTCACATCCCAGGCTTCTGAAGTAGTGTCCTCCACACTGTCATGAAATCCGGCCTTCCTCTCCACTTCTTCCCACTGCTTATGCTCCTCCTCTTCTGAGCCTCCCTCTAACAACCCCAAAAGCAAGGGTGGACTTAGCTTGAGGCCTAACCAATTGGCTTGGAGGTTCTGCATAGACTTCTTGTAGAGAGGTACCCGTACCAAAGCCTCCCTCATCCGAGTTGGAGTGTGATATTCTCGAATTTTGAGGTTTTGGGACAATGTTCTCCACCTATGGGTGCAAGCATGAACACAATTGTCCCCTAGTAACCTCTCCATATCCTCGAAATGTGCTATAGCCTGGGCCTGACCATCCATGTACTCTAATAAACCCCGAGAGTTGGTTGCTTTGGTGAGAAGATATCAGTGCTGTGGGGTCCCCTGGCTCTGCTCTATTCAACGGTGGTTCATGTAACTCTCGGTCCATGACACTCCTGACCTCAGCTGCTCTCTTCTCTTCGTGGTTTAACCATGAGGTCATTGCCATCAGCTACATGTCCCATACTGCTGTGTTGGGGTCCCACGAAGTGATGTTTGGAAGGGCAAAATTATGGAGGTAAAACTCCAAAAGCTTGGCCTTATCTTCCGATGAACTGGTGTTACATAAATCTATGAACTGCTGGGGGTTTTGGATGTGAGAGATACCCCTCTGTGCCAATGTATTGATTTGGAGCTGCAGCCACTGGTCCCTTAGTTATAGGCCATAAGATTTGGTTGGCTGCCTACATTGCAGTGCTTTCATTGCCCAACTGGCCATGCAGGCCAGTTATGCCTCCTTTTCTTGCACCTACTGCTTTGGGATTGTATCTCCATATCTGCCTGCAGTCCCCTTTCCTGTAACTGTTGGTTGAACTCCTCAAGATCAGCTTGCATCTCTTCTTTTCCTTGAGGCTCTGCTGAGGGATCCTTGGCTGCCATGTCCTTTTCTTTCCTCTGTCCCTGTAGCTGGAGCTGCTGTCTGAGCAGTTCATTCTCTTCTCTCAACTTGGCTTGCTGGGAGCTTTCCACATGCCTCACTCTTGCCAACTCCCTTTGTGCTTCCTTGATCCTTTCCTCTAGAGGCCTAATATCTGCTACTCGCTTAGATTTAGCTATCCTCATCCACGTGTGGGTTTGTACGCGTTCTTCCTCTAGTGCTAAAAAAAGTGGCACTGTAAACTTTTGGGGAATAATTCTGCCTTCCTCTAAAAAGTTATAATAAGAGCCCAAGTTGGGTTGGGGGCTTGGTTCCATGATAACATCGGTTTTCTCCTCCTTTGGTGGTGACTTGGCTGCTCCCTCCTCCTCCTGTGGTGACTCGGCTGCCTTCTCCTTCATCTGCTCTGTTTCTTTCAGCCTAGCCCAAGTTTCCTGTAGAATAGCCTCAGCATCCTGTAGAGAGGCTTCTGAGCTTAATTTTTCCATTTTGTCCCTCCATGAAGATGTTTTGGGGCTCCCCCGCTCATAAGTAATGGATGCTTTGGAGGGGGATTTATCTCTTGGCGTGGTAGGGGTATCCACGATAGTGATTGGTTCTTTGGATGGAGGCTGGGATCTGCTAGTCTTAATTCTCACACTCCTTCTCGCTTTGAAATACAGAGGAGTCTCCCTCTTTGGTTTTTCTTTTGGTTTGGGAGAGGTACTTAGGGCGGCCAGCACAACTGCTGCCTCCCTAGCTAGGATTTCAGCCGACTTTTCCTTCTGTTATCCTCCTTTCGGACTTCCTGTAGAAAGTCCTGTAGCGGTTGCTTTCTGGCTTCCTGTAGAAGCCGTTTTCAATTTTCCTGTAGAAAGACTCTGCTGCTTTCCTGTAGGAATTCTCTGCTACTTCCCCGTAGGAGCACTCTGCTGCTACCCTGTGGGAGCACTCTGCTGCTTCCCTGTAGGAGCACTTTGTTGCTTTCCTGTAGGAGTGCTCTGTTGCTTTCCCGTAGGAGTACTCTGCTGCTTTCCTCTAGGAGTACTCTGCTGCTTTCCTGTAGGAGCACATTGATGCTTTCCTGTAGGAATCGAGGGCACGGTTTTAGCCTGCTTGGCCGAGGGGAATTTTTCTTTCATCTTGGCTGAGGTAGCCTTAGGGGCGCCCTTACTGTGCTGGACTTTCTCAGTCCGTTCTGCCCTGCTCTGTAGTCGTTTTTCCCTGCGCGTTGGGGCAATCCCATCATCCCCTGTTTTGGCGGCTTGCTTTGCTGCTCGTGTTTCTTTTTGCTCCTTCTTTGGTGGTTTTCCAGGGGTGTCTTGTCTTTTTTCTTCCTTCTCGGCCCGAGTAGGCTCCTTCTCTTCACTGCTAGAAGAATTTTCACTTGAGTGAAAATTCTCGAAATCCTCCTTCTGTACATCTGAGCAGGCGAATTCAGCAGGGTAATCGACCAAAGGTGTATTTTTTACGCTCTGAGGAGAGAATCCACCCAGAATTCCCACTCTGCGAGAGCAAACACAGAGTTTTACGATGCCGGGTGGGTTCATTCGAAAAGAACCTTCAGACTTAAAGAAGTTACGGGATACCCGTGAGATGGTAGACCTGTTTTCCCGTGCATAATGGATGTCATTTTGTGACAAGCTCCAGGGGCATGACGATGAAATTACGGAAGAATTCCTTCGGTCCCTGAAGCCGAAGTCAAAAACATTGGCCGTCGTCAATTTCAGAGGACTGACCCTCAGACTCACCCCACAGCTCATCAGTAGGGTGACTGATCTTCCAATGGGAGTGCCTTGGGATAAGGAGGAAAGGAAGATGGGTAAGAAGGCTAAGGAAGAATTCTTCTTGCCAGAAGAACAATTATCAGAAGATAAAAACAGAGTTCGGAGGACTAGCCTACAGCCTTTCTGGAGTGAAGTCAGCCTCCAAATTATGAAGTATATCACATGCGAGGGGCGATTTAGCATTATATATGGATATCATTTTCGGCTGCTCACAGAACTCAGACACCACATGGACCTCCCCTCAGAACAAAAATTGAGCATTCCATATTTCCTCTTGCAGTCCATGACTGAATGTGCCACCAAACTCAGAGAAGGGACACCAAACCAGCTAGCTCATCATGGGCTTATTAAGCTCCTCATGGAAGATGCACTCCACACTTTCACTTGCACTCCACAACCCACAAGATCCTTAGGGCTGGGTATTATTGGCACACTCTATTTTCTGATGTATTTTCATTTGTAAAATCTTGTGACAAGTGCCAGAGGTTTGAAGGAAAACACCAGTTGAAATCCTTACTCTTAAAGCCAATACATGCCAGTGGCCCTTTCCAGTAGTGGGGCTTAGATTTCATAGTGGAAATTAATCCACATTCTAGTGGCTAGCATAGATGGATCTTAGTAGCCATTGACTACTTCACTAGATGGATTGAGGCCATCCCTACTAGGAAAGTTGATCACGATATTGTCATGAAGTTCTTGACAAAAAACATTTTCACTAGGTTTGGTTGTCCACACAAATTGGTTATAGACAATGCAGTAGCCTGTTGTAGCCAACAACACCCCCCCTTGTTCATTTAAGTGTTGACCAAAATACTAAATGAACGGGGACCCTTAGTTTAATTTTTGAGAAAAATCAAGTTTTTTTTTCTTCAAAATAAGCTTACCATCATAAGCTTAGAAAGATCTTTCGAATATTTTTTAACCTAAGTTTATGATAAGGTAAAGGTCTTTAAAAATTGTGTTGCAAAAAATATAGGAAATGCCTTCATTCCCCTATAATATTGGTATGCGCAAGACCCCCGTGTTAAGCATAACATCGCATCGCAATGAAGTAATGCTCATAAGGAAAAACTTCAAGATTGACCGATCTGCGACAACACCGATCGAAAGATCACATATCGCAAAAATAAACTGGCAATATTTGGCAAACATTAAACTTCTGCGACCTGCGATGTTGCGACCTGCGATGATGCGATCGCTGCGATGGTGCGATCGCTGCGATGGTGCAATATGCGAACTTGCGATTTGCGATAGCATGATTTGGGATGGCACGATCTTCGACGTTACGTAAGCAAATCATGAATAACATAATCACGAATCCTTCCGGCGCACCATTCAAAGAAAAGCCACTTACCATAATCTGACCCAAGATCATGCGCTTTTAATGATAGTAAATGGATTAGTTTTCAGTTATTAAATGAAATGAAGACGCGTGTTTTTGTAAAGAATTACTTTGCGTAAAGTGGCATATTTGATATATCTGTTGCATTTAAAACTCTCCCATCACCTTTCTTAATCAGTCATTTCCACTTCGCTCGTGATCTGCAGGAACGAAGAGCTAAGACGATTCAAAGCCGAACGCAGGAGCAAATGGGAAAGAAACATAAAGCTCAAGGCTCCGAGGCGAAGGAAAAGACGAAGGAGATGGCGCCTTTGTATATAGACACTGCCTGCAATAGCGACGCAAGAATTTTGACATGGGAAGGCATGTATAGGCTGCTGGAGGAAGAAAATCCTAGAGTAATGAAGAGTTACACGGTAGACAATTCAAGGTTCAAGGACATGGGCTCATAGGATCATTCGCCGCGCAAGACTTAAAGCTTATGTATCATCTTCCTGAACCTCAGACGACCTAGAATGCACAATTTGTCAAGAAATTTGCAGCAGAGAACCCAAACCTAGCAGAGACCACTAAAGATTGGACCAGAAAAGAGGAGCTGCTCAAAAAGGACAAAAACGGTATGTACAGCACTGGTTCCCTCACCTCTCCATATTGTTTTGCTGCGGCCATGCTTTGTAGACTGTTTGGGATTCTGGACATCAATAAATTTTCGTCTGAATGGCTACCACTCATAGACGCTTCCACAAACGACGATATCGTGGATTGGGCCAAGATATTCTCTGATAATCTATACACAGTTGTTATGAATTACCGGTCTAAAAGATCCTTGTCTCAAAGGGTATATCCTCCTTTTTATCTGTCTTCGTATATTATGGATTCTATTTGCTATGTGTCTAAATTCCCCACTATGTGTTGGAAATGGACTACCCAGGACCCGTTACCTATTCATGTTTATCATAAAGTGTTATGGGATTCCCAGTTCGCCCCACACTTCTATCAGATTTGTCACGGGCTTATCTTACCCCTATATAGAATGATGTATGATGAAGAACCCCCGAGGTGCTCACCCGAAGCGAAAATAGACATCATCCCCATCGCAATATGGTTCGGGGAAGAATGGTTCACTTATATAAGAGTGTTTGGGAGCACTGTACCTCCACATGTCCTACCTCTATATGTCCCCGATAAACTTTTGGCTCGGGAAATTGCCCATCAGACCTGCTCAGAAGGCGGCCTGACCAAAGAACTAAAAGACAAGAAGAAGGCCATATGGCCTCAGTTTCCTGTAGCTTGTGGGGCCTTCTCATTGTTTGATGTAGGACACGCTTTCGCCGAAGTGGAGAATGTGATGTCTCTACAATTATTTAAATTCCCAGCTCGGCCTTTTGACCTAAATAATGTTGCCCAAGATTTCACTATGAGCATCAAAATAAAAGTATTCGTTGGAAAGAAAGATTTGTTTGATGATTTGTTTCAAGGTAAAAGCTCACTCCAAGAAGTTTTGTGGGAAGCTCGGTCGAAGTTGTCTCCAGATGACCTCCAAAGATTCATGTTGTACAGGGAAAGAAGGCTGGCCAATGTTCCTCTAGAGAAGCTGTGATTGCCTACCAGAGAACCAACTCCCAGCGTTAGCCTCAGTGGAAACTCTAGCACTTCCAAATCCAAATCTGACACTGCCCAAGGAATGCCTGAACGTTCTAAAAAGTCTGGAAGTGACCGAGAAAAAAGCGAAGAAATAGCTAAAGATACAACTCAGTCACGTGCAATGTCGCAATAGCAAGTTATGGCCTCCCCGCCAAGAGATTTCCCCCCTCCCATCATTAAAACGCCACTCGTCACAACAGAGCTAGACAAAGAATGGGAAACCTTCAACGAGCTGATCAGCCTTGAAGGACAAGCCCCAAGAACACCTGTGAACAATGCACAGGTAACGCAAGAAATGGTTTTGACCATAGTCAGCAGTGTCATAGAAAAAGAGCACAGTCATATTGCTCCACCTTCTAAGCTTCTACTTAATGTAGAAGAAATTCCCCCACTGGATGTATTCTATAGTCCCCAACATAAGGAAGTTGTAAGGAGACAAAGGAAGAAAAGAAAACTTGAAAATACACTGTCACAAGATGCCGAACATTTAGACGTCTTATGGAAAGACCCCAATGATAACCCGACAGAAAATCTTACTAAGTTATCTCAGATCGTAGGAGCATACGCTTCTGCTACTATCGACAAGGCATCGGAAGTTCAGCAACTGTTGAAAGAACAAGAAAATCAAATACAACTACTAGAACGACAGCTACAACAAGCCAATGCTAGTGTTGAAGCATCCAAACAGCTCGAGAAGCTACAGGAATACTTTCAGCAGATGCAGATAAGCTATCAAAGAAGTTTAGATGAAAAAGGAAAGCAGTTGTAGGCTCTACAAGAAATGCATAAAGACGAGCCTAAGCTTGCCGAATTTGTTTCAGAATCTATTGGCTTAAATGAGCAACTTCTGCAACAACAGGAAGATTTGGGACGTAAGATATCACAATGGGGTCACTATTGTGAGCTGAGCGATAAAATCACCAATCAAGTGGCAGACTTGCGAAGTGACTATGATCAGATTGACAGACGAGTGACATAATACTTAGCTTGGTAGGACGGAGAGGAAGGGAAAAGAGCAAATGCACCCAGAATAAACGAGAGTCATAAGGAATTTCTCTTTAACAAATGGGACGATCAAATCAGGCAGGCAGAACAAGCAGCAGAGACAACGACCACGCAGGAAAACATTCTTATCGACTGTGTAAATGAGAATTTACACAGGGCCAACTTAATCGCAGAAACCACCCCGGGGTACCTACCAAATAAATCACGACTGGAGGCAGAATGGAAGCAGAAGGCGCAGGAAAAGGGAAAAGTGATCCAAGCATTGAACAGGTTAAATTGGGAGTGTTACTGGGCATACTTATTCAAGCCACACAGTCAATGGATGACTGTGAAATGCATCATAAACTCAGCCGAGAAAGTAGTGCCAGCTCTCATAGATTCTGTTTTCGCAGCCCAGCTCAGCGCAGAAGTCGGCTAACCAACTCTTCTCAAGTCCATGATGAACACTTGCAGTTTTAAGGACCAAGTATAGAAGTAGCCTTATTTTTAGAAGTTTGTTTTTTCTTTTTATTAGATTAGAAAAAGGA